>JAJIBD010027511.1:0-22730 GCA_021461705.1 Cryptotis parvus
TAAAATAATTGACTCCTAGGTACTTAATTATTTTAAATCGCAACTGTAAACAGGAGTTACTTGATGACTGATCTTAGGAATATCAAATAAAACATGGGTAGCTCTGCCAGGCTCTGCTGTGTAGTGGTAGCCTCAGTAGAAGGCTCTCATCTTGAGTATTTACTAATGAAACTCAACAGGGGAAAGTTCAGAGATGTTACTGGCCTCCTCACCTGAATTTTTTGTATGTGGAAAAAAATGATTCAAAGAGAGAATTTTAACTCGTTTCACTTCCACTTGTATCACTTGTCTTCCTGTTGTTCATTGATTTGGCTCAAGCAGGCTCTAGTAACATTCTCTATTAGATAGATGCCTTTGAGAAGAGCTTCCACATATTTTCATGAATAAAAACACTTATAAAATGTGGATAGAAGGATCAAACTTTCATTGGTAGTAAAGGGCATAAATGATAAACTGATGTGTCAGAACTTAGTTGTAATAAAAGTGGCTAGCTTTTTGCCAAAGTTTAGGCAACGATATAGACCATAAAATTGCAAAGTACTTGATCACTTGATCACTTGAATCCCGTTATTCATCGATTTGCTCGAGCGGGCGCCAGTAACATTTCCATTGGACCCTATCACGTGCCAATGTAGCCCAATGGCATCTGGTTGATTCAGGAATAAGAAGAGCCTCAAACCGTTCCTTCAGGGTCTTGACAAGGAAGTCTGACCATCTTGTAGGTGGGCGGCCACGTGATCTTTTGACATCCCGTGGGATCCAGTCGGTAACGGCTCTAGTCCAGCGGTTGTCTCCAAATCGCATTACATGTCCAGCCCATCTGATTTTCGATGCCTTGGCAAACGAGACAGCATCCCTGATTCTGGAATAGCGACGGAGGTCAGAACTCCGGATTCCTTCTCTCACTTGAGTGAGGCGTGATATTCCAAGCATAGCTCTTTCGATTCCTCTCTGGGAGACCCGAATAGCATTCCTCATCCTGCTTTCGTAGGGCCCAGGTCTCTGAGGCGTATGTTAATGCAGGGAGAACGGTGGAGTCAAAGAGATGTGCCCGGAGCCGGAGGTTCTTTGTCCTTTTTAGCTATTTCTTCGATGCCTTTGAAGGCATTCCATGCCGCTCTCTTCCTCCTGCGCAGCTCAGGTTTTAGGTCGTTCATCATGTTGGATCTCTCGACCTAGGTACACATAACTGCTGCATTCAGAGATGTTTGTTCCATTGAGAGTGAATGGGGCCTCTGGAACTAGTTCATTCTTCATGAACATAGTTTTCTTTAGATTCAGCTGTAGACCTATCTTTCCACATTCTCGGTCAAAGTCAGCCAGCATTTGTGCCGCTTTGGCTAATGTTTGGTGCTATTAGAACGATGTCATCAGCGAAGGGGAGGTGGTGTAGTTGCCGACCATCTATCCTCACTCCCATTCCTTCCCATTCTAATTGTCGCATGATGTTCTCGAGGGTGGCACTGAAGAGTTTTGGTGAAAATGGTATCACCCTGTCGAACCCCCTCTTTTTGACATTAATGATCACCTTTGTAGAATGGTGAGATCCTGGTGGTGAATCCGTAATACAGCTCACGAAGGATCTTGATGTATTGGGTTTGAACACCCTGTTTGGCTAGGGCTTCGATGACTGCTTCAGTCTCCACAGAATCAAAGGCTTTCTGTAAATCAATGAACGTGAGACAGAGCGGCATCTTGTACTCCCTACAAACCTCCAATGAGCTTGGTTACGTGTGGATATGGTCGATTGTGCTGAATCCTTTCCGGAAGCCTGCTTGCTCGCATGGTTGTCCTTCATCTAGTGTTCTGCTAATCCTGTTCAGGATGACTCGTGTAAACAGCTTGTAGATGACGGACAACAGGCAGATGGGGCGATAGTTGCCGATGTCGTGAATGTCTCCCCTTCTTGAACAGTAGAACTGTCCTGCTGGTTTTCCATTGGGAGGGCACCTTGCATTCGGACAGGTAGCGTGTGAAGAGCCGAGCTAGTGTATTGATGAGTACCGATGGCAGATTCTTTCAGGTGTTTGGGTCTGACTTTGTCTGGGCCTGGTGCTGTTCCCTTCTTTACCGACGAGATGGCATGTCGGATTTCAGAAGGGAGAACGTTGGGAATGACATATCCATCCTGTGGAATTTGGTATGTGGGCAGGTGGATGTGGCTATCAAAGAGATTTGAGTAGAAGTCATGGATAATCTTCTCCATTGCCTTTCTGGAAGATATGATAGATCCATCAGGGCATCGGAGGGCAGTCATCTTGGTCTTATAGTTGGCGAAGGACAGGCGGGCAGTGCGAATGCTTTTCCCAGCTTCTGCTGCATCTTCCAGTATTTCTGCTCTTCTGTCTTTGAGGTCTTCTTTTATCGCTTCTCTGCACTGTTTAGCAAGCTTTGAGATTAGCATTTGGTCTCCTGAGGCCGTGCCTTGCCACGTTGGTGAATGAGCTCTCGAGTTTCTGAAGACAGGCGTTCCTTTTGTGTCTTTCTCTTTCTCGGCATTCTTTCGCACAATCATGGAGGTGCTGAACCAGTCGGTTGTTCTTCTTCATCGATGTCGCCAATGATGGTATCTTCCCATGTTGTTGCGAATGGTGCCAAAGAGTTCCCAGTTGGTGGTCGTTCTGGGAGTTCTCTTCTTAAACTTTGCAGCCTTTTCTCCCTGTTTAGGGAAGTAGAATTTTTGCACGAAGGAGACGGGTGGTCCGATCCTGTTTGGAATTTGGGGACGACAGCTACATCGGTCAGACAAAACCGCGATTGAAGATGATGTGGTCAATTTCATTGTGGAACTGTCCACCAGGAGATTCCCATGTCCAACGTTTCGCTTCAGCTTTCTGGAACTGTGAGTTCCCATGAATGGTCTTGGTAGACATGATGAACTCAGATAGTCTCTCACCCTGTTCATTCCATTCTAGGCCATGGGTCCCGATGTGGAGTTCTTGGTCCTATCTTGGCATTAAAATCACCGACTATGACCTTGTAGAACGTGGGGATCTTTTATAGAACTCCTCCAATTCCATCTAGAATTTCTCAATTTCATCTTCTTTGTATGTGGATGTTGGTATAGACAATGAAGATAGAAATTGCTGGCAGTGGGCCACATCTCCTCAAGTGTAATTGCCCTATTCGGTTTGTTAGGCATTCAAATGAATCAATGTTGACAGCCATGTTCGTGTTGACAAGGACACCAACGCCACCGATGCCTCTTTTCGTCCATGTTCCAAGGAAACAATTCTTCTCCAGTGTCAAATACAGCATGATGCAACTGACGCCTCGTCCCAGTCAGACCAATGATGTCGCCTTGATCTTTTTTGCTTGCAGCATAAGATCCTCAATATATGCTTCCGATGCCAGTGTACATGCATTGAAAGTACAGACAGTCATTTTAGTCCTTCTTTGTCGCAGCCTGGATTGGCCATGAAATTTTATCAGAGCACTGCTGTTGGCCTTTCTTACTGCTGCCTTATTAAGGGCCTCTTTCTGGGTCAGGAAAATAAACATTTCTGTTACTGGATTTGGCATACTCGAACACGCCTGACAGCTTGCCAGTCCTCGCTGCGGGGCGCTATATTCTCATGACTTTGTGGGGGACCTCTCAGAGGGTGGGTTGAATATTTACTGTTAATTTGAAAATTCGTGGCGGCAAATGCACAACAGGAAAAACTCGTTTCTTCCAGTGTACCTGTGGCTTAGGCTCAAGCATTCCTGCACTTGAAATACTCTCCTCTGATGGGCGGGTCTCTGCTGGGTCCTTTAGGTTTAACAAGCCAGGCTTGAGACTGGATTTCTGCGGGCTGGAGACTGGATTAGTCTGCTGGGTGGAGATCTTACCTGTTGAGTGTGGATTTGAAGATCGCTGCCAGCAAGGTGTTTCTCTCAGCCTCTCCAAGGCTCCAACAAGGATGGTGGATTCAGGTCAGAAGTTGCTCTCCTGGTCCATGAAATGCAGGGGGTTCAACGTCAAAGCTGGTTTCTGCTCTGCCGGGTGTGCACAATCCTAGAAATAACACTTAGTTAAGCTTCAAAGGATCCATACTACAAGCCCTGACTCTTGTAGTATATGGTACTCCATGACCTTATTCCTCAAACTTATGTAAATCCATATTCCTATGAAATTTCTTCTTAGTACTCTATTGTTGTGTACTATCATATGTATCATATCATATGGCAGCTTGAAAACAAGTAAGCTAAAAACATATCTCGGAATAATGACAAGTATCTTGACACTTTACTATTGGCTGTTTTTTATAAATAATTTTAGCACAGTGTTTATGGTTTCCTACATTGAGTATCACATTTTCTGTAAACAGAGTCAAGCTTCTAGTTTGAAAATATGCTTACTCTTCCCTCAAAGGCATCTAATGATATTATCATGGGTTTATCTTTCCATTATTTTTTGATGTTGTTATATACATTAATTGATTTGGTTGTTGAACAATTATTACATAAATGGCATGTGAACATGACATGAGTTCTTTTAGGTGTATTGTTGACTTCAGCTAATATTTTATTAAGAAACTTCACATCATTAGGGATTTTGCTGCCACATTTTATTTTCTGTATCCTTTTCTCTTTGGGCATCAGGAAAATAATAGAGATGGTTCTAAAATGTTTCTTGAGATAATTCCCTTTTCTTCAAATGCTTTAAAGTGATTTAAAATTTTAAAGCAGGACAGTTAGATGTCATCTTTGAAGTTTTGTTAGACATCAGTAGTGAACCATCTCGCTCCCTTGCTTTGTTTTAAGGAGACTTTTGATTACTCTTTTAATTTCCTTGTTGATAATTGGTTTGGCCAAGTATTCTGACTCACCTTGATTGAGTTTTTGGCAGATTGTAGTATTCAAAAAAATTTTTCTATTTTGTTCTAAGTTCACAAACTTTGTGAAATAAAGCTGTTTATAAGGGTCTCATCATCTTAATGTGTGTGTTACTTTGTAGCATCTATTGGTTATTTATAGTCCTGTTTACTAAATATTTATCCCTGATTATTTTTAGTTTTATATATTAGATATTTATCCCTTGCTATTACTAGTAAGGACTATGACCTATTCCTGAAAACTAATGTAAATCTATATTCCTATGAATTTTCATCTTAGTACTCTATTGTTGTGTGCCATATCATCTTATACCTTTTTTGTCATTTGTTCCCAGAAAAATAATTATTTCCTCTTTGATGCCCTGTTAATCCAACTATTACTTTTAAAAAATATGCAACTTCTAACTTATGCAAAATGCTCTTTATAAATTATGACACTGCTAGCAAAGAAAAAATCCTCAAGGAATATTTAAAAATTATAGTAACTCTAAAGAATATAAAATATAGAACCATAGTTTTGAACTTAATGCTGTATGTTGTAAATTACAAATATATTTTAATACTTTGTATTTTAACTATCAATATGATGAAAGTAATATAATCATGTTACATTAATAAATTACATTATAAATTAAGTAATGAGTAATCAGAAATCAGTGAAAGTTTTTGAGTGATGAAATGGAATCTGGAGTTCCAACCTCCGTTGATGTTCCATAGTCAGGGACGCTATCTCATTTGCCAATGCGTCGAAAATCAGGATGGGCTGTACCTGTAATGCGATTTTGAGATGACTGCTGGACTAGAGTTGTTACCGACTGGATCCCATGGAACATCAAAAGATCACATGGACGCCACCTATAAGATGTTCAGACTTCTTCATCAAGACCCTGAACAAACAGTTTGAAGCTCTTCGTATTCCTAGAAGCAACCAGTTACCATTGGGCAACACTGGCGCGTGATAGGGTCAAATGGAAAAATTACTGGTACCTATTCGAGCAAATTGATTAGTAGCAGGATGTAAGTGATCAAGTGATCAAGTGATCAAATGGTAGTATCAAAATTTATACTAATATATTTTATTTTAGTAATTATAAATTCATTATATTATTTTCATAATTAGACAATAAAATCATAAGAATGGGAAAAGAAAACTAGAAATTCAAGAGAAAATTGTAGTCAAAATATATTAGTCAATTCAAGACTGTGATAAATTATCACAAATAGTAACGAATGCATACTTCTCAATATAAAATATCTTTCCTGAGTAATATAAGTTACATGTTCTACTGACATTAAAAAGGGTAGACAAGTGAATCAGAAACTTATAGAGTAAAATGTAAATAACATGTTAAAATAAAAAAATCAAACACCCCTAAATTTAGTGTGAGTTAATCCTACACTGCCAATTTTTTCCAGAGCTGCAAAAGCATTAATTTCATAACTCCCACTCAAATAGGCATTAGATATAAATTTACATAACCATCTTAAAACTTCCCCAACATATGTGACAAAGTTTAAATATCTAATTTGTGACAAAATTTAAATATAGATGCTGGAGTGATAGTGGTAGGATTCTTGCCTTGTGTGTGACCTACACTCATTAGCCTCCTGGCACAACAATGGTCCTCTGATTACCACACAGAGCGATTCCTGAGTCAGAAGTAAGCCATGAATACTTCTTGGGGTGCTGCCACCCCAGAAGTGAAAAAAGAGAAAGCAATTTAAACATGGTCTCAAAAAATATGTTAAAAATGTTATTTATTTTAATGTACACAAACCTGCAAATGTTAATAAAGTTCTGGAGTTGAAACTGATTGGAAAAGGAAGCTCCAATATTAAAATCAATGAGCATTAAAAACTCAGGTTTTTTGAAGTGAACATTGCTATTTCTGATCACAGGGTTGTTGAGTATTATATAAAAAATCTTTTTAAGTTGTTTGCTGCTACTTGAGCATTCTGGTTTTGTTTGTTGAGTTTAGTTGGTTTCTGTGTTCCTCTCTAACTTGGTGTACTCCTACTGAAGTTTTAATTGGTGGAATTAAGAGGTTTCGTGGTGCCCCAGTATTAAGGATCTATGATCTGGGAAAACGGTATGGGAGATGGGTCAGAAACCACCTACTGAGGCTTTGGGAAGTAGGGTGGGCTGTGGAGATGCTGTCCATGCTGCTCTGAGACTACACCAGAGTACAAGTTTCTTAATAAAAATAGCAGAGGATGGTAAACTTCCTTTAATATGATACATAATTTTTGCCTTAAGTAAGGAAACCCATTAACACATTAATGGATAGGCATCAGAGTAATTAGTAATGACATTTTTTAAAGTTTCATATTTAGTATACTTGCTGTGCAAATTTCCATTTAATTTCATTTCATCCAATGCTATAACACATGCACATGAGTAACATCTAAATTCTGAGAAGTCAAAATTTTGTTATACTTAAGATTGATGTTCTATCAAGAAAATCCAAGAAAACTTACCAAACTATATCTTTAAAGCAAGTTTATTAAAGTAATAGGCAGGAAAACTAGGATGATAAACACAAAATGTGTCTGGTAAACTAGACTAACTCAGAAAATATTACTAAGAATATAATATGATATTGAAGTTAAATGAACAAAAGTGTATGAAAAATATAAGAGAACAATGATGAATTTTACTAAGAAATAAAACTAGGCTGATAACATAAGATACAGCAAGCTCTTGATAGGAATAATGAGTTATGAATAAGGAAATGTTCTACATTTAACATAATTCCAATTAAAACCCTCATTAAATCAGTTTGAATTAGATAAAACTACATTTTTTCAAAATTATTGTGCAAAAAGGAGAATTTTGAAAAAAAAGTAATAAAGGGAATTAAGAATCAAATTAGATTCCCATGTTCCATTTACTATATCTCATAAAAAGTGTAGCTAGAGCTTTTAATTAAAATTGGCCTGGCAAGAAGAACAAAAAAAATGTTCTCAATTTCCATCAACTTGTCTCTCTTGCAGCAACTAGGACAACTTTTTAGAAATGCTAGTTGCTTATAACATTTTAATGAAGTAGTATACAGTGTGGAGAAACAGGTTCAGAAAGGAACTTATACCTACAGAAATGTTAAGCAGTTGTTCACAGAAATAAATATTTAAACGAAATATATTTTAAAAAGAAAAGAAATTTTGAATTGTTTTGCCAAATAAAAAAGATATTTTTCTCTAAGAAATCACTGTCTGTCTTCCCCCATTGTTCATCGATTTGTTCAAGCGGGCACCAGTAACATCTCCATAAATCCTGTTGCAAGCAAGTGCAGCCCAAGGGCATCTGCTTGCTCCAGGGACAGGAAGAGCCTCAAATCAACTTCAGGACATGGAATTGAGGTCCATAATTGTTACTAGTTTTTGGCATATCAAATAAAACACGTGTAGCTTGCCAGGCTCTGCCTGTAGGTGGTATAGTCTCAGTAGAAGGCTCTCATCTCGAGCACCCTTTTTCTCATATATATATATATATATATATATATATATATATATATATATATATATACACATACACATATATATGAATATATATATATATATATACATAGAGAGAGAGAGAGAAACCCTAAAATGAGTACATCTATGACCATTTCCAGAGCCAGCTAAGCACATTTCCAGGACATTTTTCTGTCCATCACCATGAAGCTAAGTTCCGCCAGTATTTCAATGGCTGTGACTTTCATGACTGGCAATTCACTCAGGTGCTTTCTGCGTGATGTAATTTATACTCATCGCACAAAGGAGATTTTAAAATAATGAGTGTCTTGGGTTTGGAGAGATAGGACAGCAGGGTGGGCGCTTGTCTTGCACATGGCCAATGGGGGTTGGATCCCCAGATTCTCCTAAGGTTCTCTAGCACTGCCAAGAGTAAGTCCAGAGTGCAGAGCCAGGAATAACCCAGAGAGCATCAGCCCAGCCCATCAGCCAGGAATAACCCAGAGAGCAGAGAGCCCCCAAGGTACACTACACTAAAGAGTATCTGGCCTAAAGAATTCCACTTGTCACTTATGTCCCCTTCCCCAGATGGCTGCTATTGGGATTCCCAGGACTGCACGCATTCCGTGGGAACCCCACACCTGAATGGGGTGCGATGCATGAAGGGAAGTACCTCAAGGTAGTAATGATCATAAGCTACAAACCTATATTGTAGCTTATTGGGTTTGCCTTGCCTTATTGATAATTTTTTTTTCCTTTTTTTTAAAATTAAACATTTTATTATACCACTGTGAGCTATACAATTACAACTTTGTTCATGTTTGGAGGTTTCGGTCACATAGTTTTCCACCACCCACCCTCCACCAGTGCCCATTTCCCACCACCAATGTCCCCAATTTTAGAATATTATTATTAATAATATTCTAAAATAATATTAGAATATTATTATCTCTAATAAATAATATTCTTTTTTAAAGGCAATTTTAATAGTCATAAATAATAGAATTCAAAGTTTATCCCTCAGTTGAAATTAATTTAATCCACTTTTTAAAATTTTCTATAACACAGTTTTATTTTATTTTTTTTAATATTTTATTATACCACCATTAGATATACAATTACAAGATGTTAATGTTTGAATTTTGGTTCTACAGTGTTCCAACACCCATCCCTCTACCCCTGCCCGTCTCCCATCACCAATGTCCCCACCCTCCCCTCCCCTTTCCCCCAGCCTGCCTCCATGGCAGGTTCTTGATGACTCTCTCTCTCTCTTCTCTTCTCTCTTTCTCTCTTTCTCTCTCACTCTCTCTCTCTCCTTCTCGCTTCCCTTTCTTACATTGTATATATTCTAGAACATGATTGGTTCCACTAGTTTGAAGTCCTGGGTCCGGACCATGAACGGCGGCTATTATCATGAGCGAGTCTCCTCTGACTGCATCTAGGCCCTACAGAGGTGATGGGCCCACTCCCAAAACCCATCTTGCCTCCTGGGAGTTTCCTGGGTGTAAGCTGAGCTAGGGGAGAGCCGATGACAGCTCTCCCCCCCCATGCTTCTGATTCTGCATCATGGCCAAGATCCCTGAGGCAGTTTGTGGGCAGGGCCGCCAGGCCTCTGGGACGGGTCAGAGAGGGGAAGGGGTACCCCAGCTCCATCTTCAGGAACGCCCAGTGACTTCTGCCTCTGAGAGCCTCCTACCTGGGCTCAAACTCGGCTGCTCTGAGCTGGTCTTGAGATCAGCATCTCTCTTGTGTGGGTTCTGATGAGCTGTGGGATCCGGACCGTGATAATGGTGGCTATAATGGTGAACGAGTCTCATCTGGCTGCTTCTGAGGCCCTACAGAAGCAGTGGCCCACTCCCAAAACCCATCTTGCCTCCTGGGGAACATCATGGTTATTCTGAGCTAGGGGAGCCAAATGGCGCCTCTCCCCCCATGCCTGAGTCTCTCATCTTTCTCTCTGTCTCTAGTTTGTTTCTGTATCTCTTTCTCTCTTCTACACATTGTGACTTGCCATCTGCTTTATGATGCAATTATTTATGTGTATATTCAGTAGTGAGTTGTAGTGTGACATTATAGTTCCTCATTCCCCAAAACTCCTAGTTTGTTAACAACTACAATGATCATTATGGTGTACAGATGTGAAAGATTCTGGGAAGACCTGGTCCTAGCCTCCTTGTTATCTAAGCCTCTTGTTTGGTTGTGCACTGTTACAGCTGTGTGTCTGGTCTGCCCCTTGTCAGGTTTATCTGGTTTCAGAAGCTGCGAGCCTGTAGCCACGCCCACTGGCATGGAGAGGGAGGAGCCCAAATCCTGCTCCAATTCCAGCCAGCGTGGCTTCCCCCCCATATGACTGCTTTACCCTCGGAGCTATGTTAGTATCATTCGGGACTAACCGATTCCTCAGAGACTCCATGGGCTGCACACATGGGCAGGGCAGCGCAGCTGTGAGTCTGATCTGTCCCTTGTCCAGTTCATCTCTATTGTTACTGTTTTTGACATATCAAATACACCATGAGAAGTTTGCCAGGCTCTCGATGGCTCTAGGTTCATCCCAGGGGCCTAGTCTTTTTCTATGTCAGACTATCCATCGTCTGGGCCCACAGGGCAGAGCCCTGAGGGTTTAGACAAGCCTATCTCCTCTCTACCAACCTACCAATGCAGCTGGGTACCACAGCCACAGTTACAACACCTCGAGGGGCAGGTGACACCGAACTGTTTTATTTTTTAAATATATTCCTATATATCCATGTCCAATTGAGAATGCTTTAGAAAAGAAGCATCCCTCGATGACCATAAGATGGCATTGATTTTAATACTTTCCACAGAACATGTAGCATGCTCAAACCGGTTATCTGTCTTATTTTCTTCCTCTATTCTGATAAATGGCCATTTTACAGAGGTGGATTAAAATTTATATTTGTTTAAGAAATACATGACTAATTTAATTAATTATATGGCATTTATTTAATTCAACAAAAATATCTAAAACTCATATTTTTCATAATTGAAAATTATGAAAATTTTGCAAACCCATTTGCTTTTATAAAAGCATCATCTTGCAAATCTTACCTAATACTCTGTGCAATGTTAAAAGAAAGCTGAAAATCTCAAAGCTATTTTTATTTTTATTTTATTTTTTAAGTATTTTATTATACCACCGTGAGAAATACAAATAAAAAGATATACAATTAAAAAGTTCATGTTTGGGTTTTGGTCATACAGTGTTTCAGCACCCGTCCCTCCACCAGTGCCCATCTCCCACCACCAATATCCCGGGTTCCCTCCCCCTTCCCCAGCCCTGCTCCATGGCAGGTTCTTTATTTCTTTGCCTTTCTCTCTCTTTCTCTTTTCCTTCCCTTCCAGACTATGGATTACAGAACATACATTAAAAGGTTGTCATGTGAATCCCTTTTGCCTCTATTTAATGCTCAGTTCTAGGTTGGCATTAGTACCCTCGACCATTATTAGCACCCTGTTCCATTTTCTGTCTTACCTAAACTCTGACTCCCACACGCTTGTGATAATTTCCACCTTTGACAAGACGATATATGCTTCACTTGACCTTGGATATTGGTATCATAATATGTACATATATATTTATGCCATGCAAATAAATGCAGTCATTCTGTATCTGTCTCTCTCCTTCTGGCTAATTTCGCTCAACATAATCTTCTCCATGTCCATCCATTTATAGGCAAATTTTATAACTTCATTTTTCCTAACAGCTGCATAGTATTCCATTGTGTAGATGTACCAAAGCTTCTTTATCCAGTCATCGATTTTCGGGCACTCTGGTTGCTTCCAGATTCTGGCTATTGTGAATAATGCTGCTATGAATATAAAAGTAGCTATTTTTAATTTTTCAATGTTATATATTCTGGCATTCCTATCTGAAATATGTTATTTTATTTCTAATTGCTACACTAATATGCAGAAAACCTTTCTGTGTATATATGTATAAAATTCCTTATTCTTTCATGCATATTTTAACATGCATATTGTACTACTTAACCCTCATTAGTGATTTTATTATAAATTCATCCTTTTAGATGATGAATTTTTCATCTTTAGATGAAAAATAAAAAGACAATCTTTTTATTTTTATTTTATTTTTGGAATATGCAGATAACTGATGCTTCAAGGTGATTTGTTTTGTCTCCTTTTTATCTCTTATAATGATAAGATATAATTTTATTAAATAAATTTTATTAAAATTATTATTATGATCTAATTATATTATTATTTAGGTATATTCCTTATAAATAGCACTTCAGTTTTGCCATGTTCATTCTTAAAATTTCAGCCAATTCAGTTTTTGTTCATAATGCTCTCTGATTTTATGCATCCTATTTGCCAAGTCATTAATTATTTTGGATTCAATTTCTTTCTTCCTTAGCCAATCTTTGCTGGTTACTTCTTTGATTATCATTTTATGTTTCTTCCAATAGCTTAAAGTTTAATTTTTTTCTTTAGTTATAATCTTTATTGATTTTTTTAAAACATCTACATATTCTTGCTTGCTGTGTGGTTCAGTGGCAAAGCACATAACTTGCATTCATGAGAACTGGGTTCATCCCAGGAACCATACAATTAGAGAATCAAGCATATGATTACCATTTATTTTCATTTATTCTATCATTATTAAACATGTTTTCTTCACAAAAACCACTGCTCGATTTCTCACATTTTTATTCTTATCTTTCTTTGCAAGTATTTTTCGCATAGAATTAAAAATAGTTTTTTCCATGGCCCCCATTTTTTACTCCATGGTGAAGAAGACCTTCATAATTTTTTTTTCTGAATCTCTCACTGATACAGTTTGATATAGTTGGCAGCTAAAATTTCTCTAGCAGAATGTCTGTTCTCCCATAAGTTATCTTTTGTTAGCACTGTACTAGATAGTCAGGAATTCTATTCTAAATTACACATTTAAATTTCTGTATTTACTACACTATCCATTGTTGGCTAATATTTTCATTAGAGGGTTCCAAATCATTTGCATTTTAGTTGGAATCTGTTCTTTGATTTCAATGATGATAGCAATTTTTATTATCCACCCATATTGCATTTTCTCTTCCTAAAGGATTTATACATTCTGCACCTTTGTGCTGTAGCTGGACTATAGCACTGGTCTAGTCATAACTATAAACAGAAGGGGTGTGTGTGACTTGGTCTGTTTGGAGATTCTCCAGTCTTCTCATATAAAATCCTCAGTCAATTCTCAACATTAATCATATATTGACTTGACAGGTATTAATATTTTCATCATTAAAAGCAATGAGTTCCAGAAACTAGTGCTTGCAGTGTTCCTTTTTTTTTTTTTTTTGCGCCACACCTGGCAATGCTTAGGGGTTACTCCTGGCTCTGCACTCAGGAATTACTCCTGGCGGTGCTCGGGGACCATATGGGATGTCGGGATGGAACCCAGGCAGGCATAGGCCAACCGCATGCAAGGCAAACGCCCTACTCGCTGGACTATTGCTCCCCAATAGTTCTTCCTTAATTTTGTACATTTCCTCAGGCATCCTACATCAGAGAGTTCAACCTGAACTGTTGCCACTGTGTTGAATCAGTGTCTTCCAACCTTTTTCATAGTTGTTTTTCCATGTTAGTTCACTTGGGTTTGGATTGTTGTATTAAATACCATTGATATATACATACATATAAGTGATAAAAAATAAATTGCTATTCATGACTTGTACCCTATCTCAAAGTCACAGGTAGTATAAAGTTACTCGTTTAATTACCCTAATCTCCCTTCATTGTCAAGGCTTCCTGGGTGGGAAAATGAAGTTGACTCAAACTCTCTCCTTTCACTGGAAATCTCAATATTTGGTGCAGTTATAGAACTCAACACACAAGTCCCCTGTGGTCTGCAATCAGCTTTATCCAAGCTCTTTTCCTGTATCCTTAGGATTTCAACCCTAGACGCCAGCTTTAGAATCCCTGCTACGATTTTAAACAAAGACGAAAAATTCAGACCAAAACACTATAAGATATTAACAAAACATGGATTTCAAGCATGAGACTTGTTGCCAGTCGCCTAGTGCATTTACAGGTGACCTTAGGAAGGCTGCTAGCTTGAGCTTGCTAGTGGTAGCAAAGAGAGCAAAAAAAGGCAGCGATGTACTCATTTAAATCATCTCCTGAACAGTTTTCCAGTCTTAGTTGCTAATTTAGGAGTGGTTTCTCTGATACTTTAATCAAATACATAAAATTTGTAGTTTTTTTTTGACAGAAACTGTAGAATTCCCTTTTAAGTAACTGAGGCTCTAATTCTCTTATTTCCCAGTTGAAAACAGCCCTGAATCCTCCTCCCATAACATCTCAATACTATAATTTTGTTTAAATCATTAGTCATCTTTTATATAGTTATTTTCTTCGAAATAGCACTTATTTAACTCTATGGCTAATATGTGTTTCCCACACAGTATTATTTTCTTTAGAGTAAATTTCTAAATTCTGCCTTTAAAATTGTTTCCTATGTATCTAATTTTGACATCTGTTCATACGTTTCATCAAAGCTGTCAAACTATAATAATGTTTTTGAAACTACTGAAATACTTCACCAAACTTGAAATTATTTTATGCAGTCTTTTGTCCACCTGTCCACCAGAGTATTACTTATTTCTGGGCCTAAAGCAAAACTATCACCACACATCTTATTGCCTCAGTCTTCTGCATTTGGAAGCCTTTTTTCTAAATATTTTTTGTATATGTACTTACATATACAAATTTACATATGCAACATTTTTGTACATATTTTGTATATGTATTTACAGGTTGTTTTTTAGACATGTTCTCTAGAATTTTCCTCAGGCAGATGTATAATTATTAAATTATTGAATCCTTAAATATTAGTTTGCTTTCTCTTGTACTGATTTGCAGGTGTGGCTGAGGTGCTCTGCTGCGCCAGCAGGTAGCAGAGAAGAGACAGACTTGTCTACACCCAGGGCTCCGCCCTGTGGGCCCTGGATGGTTGACGGTCTGACATAGAAAAGGACTGGACTCCCTGGGATGAACCCAGAGCCACGGCAGAGTCTGGCAAGCTGCCCTTGGTGTATTTGATATGCCAAAAACAGTAACAATGATGGACCTCATTCCCAATAAATGGAGACGTTACTGGCATCTGATCGATGAACAACGGAAGGCAAGTGATACAAGTGATACTGATTAAAAAGTCTAATTACAATATTTAAGAAAGGTACCATATTTTCTAAAACAAACATTTCTATCAAAGTACAGGACATCACTGAAAAATTGCTTTTTGCTTATAATTAACCAGTACACCTCATCCTATAATCCTCACAAAACCTTTCAGACATTTCAAAACTGTTTCTTCAATATAGTGTACTGAAATAAAAACATAAGGTGCCAGAATGAGTTTGAAGTTTTGTTTTCATTTGTGGAGATTCAGTAAAAATCTAAAGGTTGGTTTCTTTCAGATCTTAGAAAATTCCCCTTATTTTATGGTTCTTTTTAACATAATTTATATTATTTTAAAGTATATAAATTATATTTTATCAGTTTCAAGAATGTCACGTGGGTGGCCAGAGCGATAGCACAGCAGGTTGGGTCTAGCCTTGCACGCGGCTGACCTGAGTTCAGTCCTTGAATCCCATATGGTCCCCCCGAGTATTGCCAGAAGTAATTCCTGAGCATGGAGCCAGGAGTAAAGCCTTAGCATCACCAGGTATGGCCCAAAAAAAGCAAAATAATAATAATAATAAAAATAATGGCCTATTTGATAAATGTTAAAAAAGACCAGAATAACAGCTTTGATTATGAGAAATGATTCATTTTAGAAAGTCTAGGGAAGTAATCAAACATAAAATTATTATATAATGAATTAAATGTTAGCTAAGTGTGCCAGTATTAATTAATTTTAGAATTTAATGTCTTAGTCAACCAAAATAAATATGCAAATATGATATTCTTAAGGGCATATTAGATGGATGAAATTTTCTTAAAAGCAGGTAGATGTGGCATAATCAAGTGAAACATAGTTGATATTTGCTTCCAACTCCTAAGACAGAGATACTAAAGGTCGCATGATACCAGTGTTGCAAGGACCATTTCCTGTTCAAAGGTTTGATTTGCACCCCACTGACCAGTGTCGGACTCTTTTAAACCTCTCTGATATCCTGAGTGATGAGGCTGATATGAGCACCTTGCATCAAATCACTTAATGCTGGGAATGTTCTAGATGGGAGTGCCTTTTGTTCTAATGATGTAACTTGTGGTAGGCTCCTATCTAGTTGCTGGTAGGTTAAAGTGTAGCACATAGTTAGAAGCATGCGCCTGTCAGCCCTACCAGCTATCATCCCAAGAAAGGAAAGTGATTGGAGGTTGAAAGACCATTCCTATAGAAACAAATTAGAGTAAATTTACAGAGAAGTAAATTACAGAGTAAATTCCCTAAACTACAGAGTAAAGAGTCTCCACACTGGTAAACTCATCCAGGTGTGCCGTAATTGTGTGCAGGATTCGCTGCAAAGGGATGTTTATGCTCAGGTTTCTTGCATATCTCATCCTGTGTACCTTTGAATCTGCTTATTTGCATCATTTTAATAAGTTTTATGTTAAATCATAAAATGCAAGATACTTTTAGTTATTTGAGTAATCATAGCAAAATGTTAGTACTTCGGAGAGATTTATGACAACCTTTAGTTTATAGTTGGTTAAAATGAAGCACACAAGTGACACACTTGTGTTGCCAACCCTGAAGGATGTCTGCTAACTCTGAGCTGTTAGCACATTAATTGAGTTGTAGAACATCAAGTTGGTGTCTCGAAGCATTGAAAAATTGATTGATGTACGAAAAAAAATCTGGTGTGACAAATATTGTGACTAGAGGGACAAAGAAGTCCCCTCTATTTCCCATTGGTTGAAAACATGTTGTCACTTGAAAGATGAGACCATCAGAGAACGTTAGGGAACAGTTGAATGTGCAGAATGAGTAAAGGAGCAAATGGGGGACTGTCACCCCCATCCATGGATACATGGTCCATTGTACAAACATTCGTGGCATTCAGATTTTTTGTGTTTGCTGAAGTTCAGTACCTTCTGGTCATTTAGGGATGGTATTATGAATGAAGTGATATTTCTTAAGTCGCTCTGCTACAGAAAGACAGCAGTGTGGGTATAGTTTAAGCTTGCTCTAGTCATGCAATAGAGGCTAAAAGTACACTGCCAGAGTGAGATGATTAAAAGAACTAATTGGAATAGTGTGGTGATTCTACATCAGTCCAAACCTTCATACAGGAGAATTGAAGAACAATTCTTTTCTCACACCACTGCTATTTCTTCTTCTCTTTCTTCTAACCCAGTTCCTTAGAATGCATATTATATGATTATGGGGGATGTAAAATGAATTGGCTAATGAAGTCTACACCTCAATGAACTTCAAAGGCTGTGGAGTCTCACCGCTCATTATGAGAGTTCACAGAAGGTGAAATGACTCTAGCTGAGGTTAGTTAGAGGCAGTATAAAGAGCTGGGCGGAAGAGAAAGCTGCTTCTTAGTGTCACCAAAGTACATGGAACATGAAGAAAAAGGAATAAGATTAATGGAAAGCGGCAAAGACTCTGAGGGCATAAATATCAATATGTGAAACAAGGAACTTAGAATTTAGAACCTTCATGAATTGTGGACTCAATATCATTTATCCATTAAAGATAAAAATCAGAATGAAATCACAAATTTCTGGAGTTTAGGCCAACATTACTGTAATAGAATAGTCAGCACCAAAGCTCCAGTACCATGCCACACCCCAAAACTGGTCATTTCTGCCATCCTCTTGCCCTTTCTCTCTTGTTTTCTTCTCCCCCTTCTCTCTTATAACCATCAAGTCTAAGAGTTAGATTTACTGCATCTTAACAGTGTGTGTGCTTTAGTAACTCACCCTCCACAGAAGGGTAAAATGAAACCATTAGGTAAATGTCTTTAAATTCCCTGTTTCTTTATCAGTATCATTTCAGGATCTATCTATTCTGCCTCAAGAGACTTGATTTCATATTTATTAATGGTTGAGGATTATTCCATTGAGAAGACATACTAACTTTTTTAAATAGTCATCTGTTGATGTGTTGATAGGGTTTAGACTTATTCCCCTATTCTTATGTGCTGTGTGCATATAGAAGTATAAATATTCTTTCAAATTAATACTATCAGATCTCTGAAATAAATGCCCTTCTAGATCATGTTATTTCTCTCCTTTTGTTTGCTCTTTTCTTTCTTTCTTTCTTTCTTTCTTTCTTTCTTTCTTTCTTTCTTTCTTTCTTTCTTTCTTTCTTTCTTTCTTTCTTTCTTTTTCTTTCTTTCTTTCTTTCTTTCTTTCTTTCTTTCTTTTCTTCTTTTCTTTCTTTCTTTCTTTCTTTTCTTTCTTCCTAGAAATACTCATAGCATTGCCCATATAAACTGCTCTAGTTTGTATTGCAACCTCTATAATATTCAAAGTAGATGTGTTTTGAAGATTATTCTAAGTAATGTGAAAACGATGAGAATCCGTGCACTGGAAGAAAAGAGCCTGGTTTTAATGAAACTGAGTGTGAGAATAGCAGGCTATCAAAGTATTCCTAGCAGGAGTACAGAAGAGATACAAGAAAACTACAGTTGCTCCTGGGGACTAATTCCAGAGCACGGCATCCAAATCCTAGGTGCTTCTATCGCGGTTTATGCTGCTTATGCCACATTTCACACTGCCCTGACCACAGTGCTTCTGTTTACCCAAACTTTCCCCACAAATAAAGAAATAATCCAAATAAAACAAAAGCTATCTTCCTTGTGTAATAGCAAAGATGTAACAATCGGAAAACAAAACAAATAATATAATATCAAACAACTTTACTTTTGAAGAAAATGATTCTCACAGTTAGGTAATAGGAGAAACTGATGAGTCCTTTATTCACATATTTTGATAGCTTAAATTATATTGTTATTTAACTTGAAGAACCTGAAGTTTCCCAATAAAATTATTACTAAATATTTTTTTTTAGTTTTTACAATTACAAAGATATACAATTAAAAAAGTTCATGTTTGGGTTTTTGGCCATACAGTGTTCCACCTGCCCCTCCCTCCACCAGTGCCCATCTCCCACCACCAACATCCCCAGTTCCCTCCTCCCCCAGCCCGCCTCCATGGCAGGTTCTTTATTTTTTCCCTTTTCTTTCTCCTTCCCTTCCAGACTATGGATTACAGAACATACATTAAAGGGTTGTCAGTGTGTCTTTTGCCTCTATTTAATGCCTAGTTCTAGGTTGGCATTAGTACCCTCGACAATTGTTAGCACACTGTTTCATTTCTGTCTTACCTAGCCTCTGACTCCACACGTATTTTGATTAATTAAGCAAAATAGATGATGAAATGTATGGCATCAAATCTAACTTAAAGCAGAATTTTTAGATTATGCATCCATCAGCAGTACTGAGGGGCTTGTGGAAACATGAATTTGGGGACTGACACCTGCAGTAGTCTGAGTGATGTAATAATAATTTTTCTAGCATACTTTTTATGAGGCTAGCATTGCTAGTCAAGAACACTGCATTAAATTTATAACAATCCTGGAGTTATGTGGTTTCAGCCCCTGCTTAATTTAGCAACAAAACTGCTTGGTCGATGTCCCACATTCTTTCCTCCTTTCCTCTCTTCCATTTTCAATACTTTGCCCTCAATGGTATAAGCTTAATGACATAGCAACCATACATTATGTGTTCATACAGCCTGTGAATGAGCTTATCCTATCCTGATCCTTAAAAAGCAGCCAAACAGAACACGAATAATAGGACCTTACACCACATGTCCCATTACCATTACTAAATTTGACAAACATTATTGTTTAGCCAAAAGAAACACTGATAAAGGAAGTATCTGGCATTCAGTGTCTTATGTTTAAGATTGCTCTGCTCAGCCTAAGAACCACAGAGTTGGCATGGGAGAGAATGCTCCCATGTGATTTCCACAGCAATAGCTACTGTGTTCCCCCCATATTCACCCAAAACACATTTTAAAATTTTTAAATCAATTAAAAAAATAAGACTGAGCTTAATATAGTCTATATTTAGCTTTCCCATGCTATGATGCTATTGTGCAAATTCAATAAAATTAGTGCTGCTAGGGGAGCAGGCATAGAGTGGAGGGGAGACTAGGAAAGGGAAGGTCTATTAATGGGGGGGTGGTGAGGCCACTGGTTTTGGGATTGATGTTGAATGATGAATTCTTCTAACAACTGTATTGTGCAAAACTCTGCATCTTGAAATCATGGTGTTTAAATAAAGGGAAGAAAAGAAAAATCAGTTTCCAAAAAAAAAGGATAACTCACCATAAAGAAAAAATTAGAAGTCTAATTAAGTTAATGATAATTGTTCATTAACCTCAAATCATTGGAGTAAAGATTCCCAAAGTTTTGAGAACACAAGGCAGTAAGAAATGAAATTAATTATTGCAGAGGTTTTCCGCAAAATGTATACTTTGGTTCGTAACTTAGACATTTGATAGGCAACACATAACTATAAACCATAATCTACCAATACTGGGACTAAATTAAATAAAATGAAGTGTATAGGACTGGCTACAAATTTTGCAGGTTCACACAATAAAGATGCAAGTTTCTTATTCATAATGATTAAGGACTTACAGACAGTGGATTGTAGACATGGAAGTCAAGCACAGAACCTCATGGCTCGTAGGACTCCTATCTCTCAGAATCTAAAACTAGCCATGCTACCAACCTTCCTTCAAACCTCAATGTCTAAAAAAGTCTTTATATTTGCATATTGAACTTCAATTCTAATTATAGTACCAAGAAAGACAAAAGAACATATGAAACTTTATGAAACAAAGAGATCTTGTTTGAGGTATTGTAACTCATCCAGTCTCCAGCATGTTTAAAAGAAATCGTAGTGGGAATCTTTGGATTTATTTATATTAGCTTCCGACTCATGTAGTGCCAAGTGACCAAAATGCAAAAAATTGAACAGTTTGAGATAAAGAAGTCTGTGCATGTGTGTGTCTTTTGTTAAGCAAGATTGTGGAAAATATATTTGCACCCAGAAGTAAAGTGCAAACTCCCAGATTTATTGTTCAGATTGAAAATATGAACGTCAGTAAAGGGGCAGTTATTTTGAGAGTTACAGAACATAGTTGGCAAGCAGTTAAAACCACCTTTATATGTTCAGTTCCTAACATGGGTACAAATGTTGACAGTCTGGTGTCCTTGTAGCATCAAAATGAATATTTGTTCTGTCATTCCTTTCAGCACCCAGAAAGTAGTGGTGGGTGTCTTTCGGGAAAAAAAGATATGCGTTAATGACAAAATCAATCTTCTGCCAATTGAATCACTACGTGAAACACGCAAAAGTAAAGTTTAGGTGAGGAAAGGCGTACAGACCAAAAAATAAATGTGATATGAGTAATTAGTAAAAGAGTACTAAACACAAGCAATAATATCTCCAGTGACTGCTTCTAGGTCTACTTTTACTATATGATTATTTAAGTCATGTAATTTTGAAGCCATGGTACTACCCTGGTAGAAGCTACCACTCAATTCCTGGGTCTAAAAATTGAACCACATTTGGGGGATGTAGATTGGGACGATGGCGGTGCCAGTAAATCAAACCGGAAGGATCAAGCACAAATTAAAGTGCTTCATCCTCTGCAATGATAACGTCCCAGCCCTTTGTCTCTAGTTTTTAAACAAGTGTAATGCACAGCAGATCAATGAGCCCTTGGCCCATGATTTTGCCTTATGTAACTACAATTTATGTTAACATCTTATTTAAGGGAGGGCAGGTGGGTCTCACGCTACAGCAGCTTTCTCATCTGTGGGTAGAATTGAAATTAAGACTATCCTGTTTGGTTGCAACCGTTAATCACAGTGCCAAACAAAAAAGCAATTCTTAGTGGTCTTGAAACATTTCTATTGTCGAGCCAGTTATAATAAAAGTAATTAACTAACTTCGTTAGATTTAACTTCTCCTTGTCAGTGCATTTCCAATCATGTTGACTGAAAGTGAACGTTCTCTCTGGCATTTCCTCCAACATAGTTAGAATGATGTCAATCTCAAAGCGTTCTGGTGAAAAGTTGAAGTACACAGCAAAAAGTTTGAAGTGGCGCATATAGTTCTGAATCGTCAACCATTGAATTAAAATTACAAGTCAATGTATTCTATTAGGGAAAGGGCAACATCTTGACAACCAGTCAAAGAAGGGCCGATCAATTCGATCAATTAAGACCTAAAAACAATTGTTTAGATTTGCAGTCTGTCTCTAGTGACAAGGAATCGCTGGTTGCAAACACACTGTTCTGGTCAGAAAGATAAGAAATGCTGTGTCAGATAAATCAGCCACCGCCAGACTGAATAGATGTGGGAAGCCACGGTGCAGTGTCATATCAGGAGTGAAAAACCCAAGATGAATTTGTGTAGACAAGGGGTTGAATTTGCATTGCTTGCACACACA
>JAJIBD010027512.1:0-17698 GCA_021461705.1 Cryptotis parvus
TGTGGATAACTTTTGGATTTGGGGTATAGAAGTACACAACACTTTTTATTTTCAAGAGTCATAGGATCTGGAAAATGGCCTTTTGAGACTCAAGGTCATAGGACAGAACCAGCAGTCCTTCAAGGATGAATTTACAAAATCCAGGATGAAAATAAAAACTATTTTATTCTGGGAAACCTTTTGTGAAATCATTAAGGTGAATAATGAGTATAGAGGACCTTCTCCCCTTGACTAAACTTAGTTCAAACATTAGGAATCCAAACTTTATTTTGGTTGTTAGCTATTGAAGAAACTTGTCAAAGTCAGAAGTAGCTTCAGTTTCTTGAAGCTAAACTAGCCAAAACTAGGTTGACAAACCCACACCAAAGTCAGTAGCAGTGTCTCCTGTCTATGCAGGGAATCTGTAGTCAATAGTTTTTGGTTATCTCTAACCACTTTGTTTCAGGAGACATTATTATGAAACCTTGATTATTTAAATAATAAGAAAATTATAGGTGTCCAAGAGACAGTTTAAAGAACTGGCACTCATGATAGCATTTATGGACCTTGGGTTTGAACTCCAACATTTCATAGTCTCTCTACAACTACAGGGAAGCCACCACCACCACCGCCAAAAAAAAAAAGACAACTGTAAAATACTTGAGATCCTCTAATATAACTACTTTTTGTTTGTTTGGGGGAGGTCACACCCAGCTGTATTCATGGCTTTCTCCTGGTTCTGTGTTCAGGGATCATCTGGCAGTGCTTGGAAGAGAAAAGTATGCAATGCCAGAGAGCAAACCCAAGGCAGCCAATTGAAAAACATGCATCCTATGGACTGTATTATCTCTCTAGTCCTTAACTCCTTTCATTTACAGATGAGAAAACTGAGGCCCAGAGTCGCACCCATAAACCACCTCAGGCACCAAGTAATCTCATCCACCGGCCATGATCCAGAGATTCATATATAAATCTTGAAAGAGATCAACAAGTGGCAGAGATGCTTCGGTTCTCACACCAGACTGTGTGTACTAGGGCACCCAGAAGGAGGATGGGTGAAGTCCCAGCCTGTCTCAACAGAACTCTAGCAGCCAAAAACCTCCACACTCTACAGTTGTCATATTCAAGGCTAGACTCCACTGCTCAGACAAGCTCCTCTCAGAAATTAACCCATTGAAAAACTTGGGTATGCAGGTTTTGTGACCGAAATCTCCAGGTTTTCAAGGAGTTCTGGATGTGATACCTGCCCCCATCTCCCTGTTCCACCAGAAGGCACAGCAGTCACACCCCCTGCCTCACCCAGTTAAAAATTTAACTCCAACTTTATCATCCCATTAAAATTTTTGGAATTTCTGGAGCATGCAGCCGAGAATGACTATCCTATAAAAACATATTAGTAATTCTTATAGAAGGGCTTAATGGTTCCATGGTGAGATTAAACAATCTAAGAAAACACTTCTTGATCACTTTTAGCAAATTACCTATAACAAGCAATATAAAACAAAATATTGAGGGTCTCTTCAGGGGCAGGCTTAAGGGATGGTTGGGAAAAATGAAAATTATGGTGGTGTGAAGTTGAAATGTTGGTGGGATTGAGGCTGACTGTTGAATGCCTGTAACAAATTTGTTTAAAAAAATTGAGCAGAAACCCACTAAATTCAAAAGTAAAAGCAGGGGCCGGAGGAATAGTACAACAGGTAAGATGTTTGCCTTGCACACTGCTGATCAGTGTTCGATTCCCAGCCTCCCATATGGTCCCCCGAGCACTGCCAGGAGTAATTCCTAAGTGCAGAGCCAGGAGAAGTCCATGAGTATGGCGGGTGTGATTCCTCCCCCACCCCCCCCAAAAAAAAAACTAAAACCAAAAGTGAAAGCAACAATTATGGCTCAATTTGCACATAACAGCTCAGTAAAAAGTTCATGACTTTAGCAGCATCATTATGAGATATATATGATATAAGTTTTAATAAGAAATATAAAGTAAATTAATTAGTGCCTGTTCAGGAAGTAGACTTGGGGGTGGGTTCTTAATTAAGAACTTTGGTGGAGGGAAGAGGACATTGTTGGTGGAACTGGTGTTAAAATAGTGAATACCTGAAACTGTATTGTGAACAACTTTGTAAATCTCCCCGTGCCCAACTGATCAGGAGGCGACCGGGAGGGATGGCAGATTCTAGCCCTAGCCGTCACCCCAGCAGAGCCTCGCAAGAAGCCACAGGATCCCCACTCCATGAGGGCCGCCATTTTCCACATCCAGACTCCCCCTCTTGTCAGAACTCCACCCAACAGAAGAGCTGATTTACAGCCCGGCTCATGGAGACCCACCAAGCAGCAGTCTTTTTTCAAGCCGGGCCCAGGTATGCCAATCTCACATACATGGGGTATGACACACATACATGGGGCAGAGCTGCTACCGGCTCTCCCTGTACCCAGCTGATCAAGAGGAGCCCAGGAAGGATGACGGGTTCTAGCCCTGGCCCGCCACCCCAGCAGAGCCTCGCAAAGAAGTCAGAGGACCCCCCCACTCCATGAGGGCCGCCATTTTCCACATCTGGACTCCCTCTCGTCAGAACTCTACCCAGCAGAAGAGCTCATCACAGCCCGGCTAGTGTGGCCGCTTGCAGCCGTGCGGTTCATCAATAAATGCCGGAGATCAGAGGTGACTACTAGAGTATCCCACCCACAGAGGGATACTGTGGGTGGCAAGCTGAGCCTGGCAAGCTACCCATGTCGTATTTGATATGCCAAGTACCAGTAACAATTACAGACCTCATTCCGATGACCTGATGATATGGTTTGAGGCTCTTTATGTTCCTGGAGCAAGCAGATGCCCTTGGGCTCTACTAGCATGAGACAGGACATATGGAGATGTTACTGGTGCCCGCTCGAGCAAATTGATGAACGGAAAGACAAGTGATACAAGTGAAGTGAATTTGGTGTCAGAGAGATAGTACAGGGGATAAGGAACTTGCTTTTGCCCTTCATATGTTCCCCCAACTACCATCAGGAGTGGTCCCTGAGCAGAGTCAGGAGTAAGCCCAGAGCTTAGTTATCTGTGTGTGTGTGTGAGAGAGAGAGAGAGAGAGAGAGAGAGAGAGACTATCACTAGATCACTAGACATCCCGTTGTTCATCGATTTCCTCGAGCGGGCACCAGTAATATTTCCATTTGACCCTATCACGTGCTAGTGTGGCCCAATGGCATCTGTTTGCTTCAGGGATATGAAGAGCCTCAAACCGTTGTTCAGGGTCTTGAGGGAAGAAGTCTGACCATCTTGTAGGTGGGTGGCCACGTGATCTTTTGATGTCCCGTGGTATCCAGTAGGTAACGGCTCTAGACCAGCAGTCATCTCCAAATTGCATTACATGTCCAGCCCATCTGATTTTCGACACCTTGGCAAAAGAGACAGCGTTCCTGACTCTGGAATGGCGATGGAGGTCGAAACTCCTGATTCCTTCTCTCACTTGAGTGAGGCGTGATATTCCAAGCATAGCTCTTTCAATTCCTCTTTGGGAGACCCGAATAGCGATCTCATCCTGCTTTTGTAGGGCCCAGGTCTCTGAGACATATGTTAATGCAGGGAGAACGATGGAGTTGAAGAGATATGCCTGGAGCCAGAGGTTCTTTGTCCTTTTAGCTACTTCTTCGATGCCTTTGAAGGCAGTCCATGCCACTCTCTTCCTCCTGCGCAGCTCAGGTTTTAGGTCGTTCATCATGTTGATTTCTCGACCTAGGTACACATAACTGCTGCATTCAGAGATGTTTGTTCCATTGAGAGTGAATGGGGCCTCTGGAACTAGTTCATTTTTCATGAAGATAGTTTTGTTGAGATTCAGCTGTAGACCTATCTTTCCACATTCTCGGTCGAAGTCAGTCAGCATTTGTGCCGCTTGGCTAATGTTTGGTGTTATTAGAATGATGTCATCAGCAAAGCGGAGGTGGTGTAGTCACCAACCGTCTATCTTCACTCCCATTCCTTCCCATTCTAATTGTCGCATGATGTTCTTGAGGGTGGCACTGAAGAGTTTTGGTGAAATGGTATCACCCTGCCAAACCCCTCTTTTGACATTTTTTTTTTTTCGGCCACACCCGGCGATGCTCAGGGGTTTCTCCTGGCTCTGCACTCAGGAATTACTCCTGGCGGTGCTGGGGGACCATATGGGATGCCGGGGATCGAACCCAGGCCGGCATGGGCCGGCCGGCTAAAGCAAACACCCTTACCCGATGGACTATCGCTCCGGGCCCCGATGATCACTTCTTTGTAGAATGGTGAGATCCTGGTGGTGAATCCGTAATACAGCTCATGAAGGATCTTGATGTATTGGGTTTGAATGCACTATTTGGCTAGGGCTTTGATAACCACTTCAGTCTCAACAGAATCAAAGGCTTTCTTTAAATCAATGAACGTGAGACAGAGCGGCATCTTGAACTCTCTACAAACCTCAATGAGCCTGGTTACCACGTGGATATGACAGATTGTGCTGAATCCTTTCCGGAAGCCAGCTTGTTCACATGGTTTTCCTTCATCTAATGTTCTGCCAATCCTGTTCAGGATGACTCAAGTGAACAGCTTGTAGATGACGGACAAGAGGCAGATGGGGAGATAGTTGCCAATGTCATGAATGTCTCCCTTCTTGAACAGTAGATCTGTCCTGCTGGTTTTCCATTGGGAGGGCACCTTGCATTCAGACAGGTAGTGTATGAAGAGCCGAGCCAGTGTATTCATGAGTACCGATGGCATATTCTTCACATGTTCGGGTCTTTGTCTGGGCCTGGTGCTTTCCCTTCTTTACCGCCGAAATGGCATGTTGGATTTCAGAAGGGAGAACGTTGGGAACGACATATCCATCCTGCGGAATTTGCTATGTGGGCAGGTGGACATGACTATCACATTAAGTATTTAAGAATCATTTACAATCTACAATATTTTCTTTGTCCTCCAAAGAAAATATAGCAAAGAGAAAATGAAAACATCTATTTCACACAATGTTTTGCATTCAACAAGTATTGAGCACAAACTATTCCCAAGGTAATTTTTAGGTTCCTTGATCTCAATGGGAATAATGGGATATCACAATGGCAGGGCCTAGATGGCATCACACAAATGCCAATGTTGGTATGAATGTGATTAAGGAAGTAGTACATAGGACTTATATTGTACTCTGAATGACTTTAGCTGAATTCATCCTTTTCACTAATTGTGATATCCACAGAATTAAGTGCCTGTGAAATTCTTACATGACAAACTCTAGATCCAGTGAGTAGAGTTCCTATGTGAGATACCAAAATGGAGAATATACTAGGTAGATTTTATTTCATCCTCTGAATTGATTAAAACCTTCCTTCATCCATTCTGACCTGTGTTGGCTGTAATCAGTAGACTGCTCACCCTCTAGTTTCTGATAGAGTTTAATGGGACCCACTGGAAGATTAGCTATAGCCTCATCTATTTCCTTACATATTCCAGGAGTTAACTCAATGGATTCATAAAGCGGACATGAACATAAACATGAACATAGATGGCAGTATGATAAATTTATGCATGCACTCTACAGCAGAAACTTCTCGCTAAGGCTTATCTGCCCACTCTCTGATGACAAGTGACTGCTGAATATACCAAGAACAGAAACTACTGCTGAGTCCATAGGATTTTATCATGCTTCAGTGTCATCAGCCAATTTCCTGGCAGCAGACTGATAAACTGCCACATCATGGAGGGGGCAGAGTTGCTCAATAAACTCCACGAGCAATGACCATACTTTTTCCACTCTGGAGAAGCCTGTTCAGAGAACACATTTCTCTCTCTCTCCCTCTCCCTCTCACTCTCTCTCTCTCTCTCTCTCTCTCTCTCTCTCTTCTACACCATCATATCTCTACGTTTCTTTCCATAAAAACCGTTTTTCTTCCAGGCCAGAGCAGCAGTAAAGCAAAGCAGGACATTTGCCCTGCAAGTGGACAACCTGGATTCTATCTATACCAGGCATTCCTTGTGTGCCCCTGAGCACAACTAGTACTCCTAGTAGCAACTAGCATAACAAGGAGCACAACTCAGGAATGCAGAGCCATGAGTAATCACTGAGTATGTGTACACACCAACCATAAAAGTACTATTTGCCTCAATGAAAAAAAGAATGAGCAATGATTCAAGAAAGAAAATAAATAGACACAGTACACTTTATATGTTGTAAGAAGTAAAACATCTTACTACTTACTATCTTATCTAGTCATTCCAATAAGTTACTCACTCCAGGAAGGGAGATCAATTTCTACCTCTGGAATGGAGAACTAAAAACTGTTATTTTGGGACCCATGCCCAACAATACTCAGTACTGACTCCGAGAGCAGTGCTTGGGGACTGCTCATGAAATGCCAATGATTAAACACAGGGCTCCTGAATGGAAAATATGCTTCCAGCCCTTTGATACCTCCCTGGGCCCCAAATTTTTATTTATTTTTAATTTTTTATTATGCCACTGTCAAGGAGTGCCGCCGGGGTCCCGATAGTGCCGGGAAGCGAAGTTCCCTTCTACCTCCGAAGCCGGCAGGGAATGGATGAAGACTCAGGAATCCGATGCAGTTTTAAAAGGGCTTTACTATCACAGGTTCCAATATACAATCCAAGAGCAGGGAAAACCTCCAGACTCTGGGTTCCCAGCTAGGCCCCAGCCAGGTGTAGGCCAAGATGGCTGCCACCACGTGTTGAGGCCCAACAGAGAATGAAGAGGACAGAGAAGCAAAACGCCAAGGGAAGCCGAAATGGCAAAAAAAAGGGGGGAAAGAGGAGCTTCTTTCTTCTTGCAGCTTATTTTATAGCTAGAAATCCTCCCAAACTCCCCAGCCCAGAGATGAAAACAGGAAAATAGCTTTATAGAAATGTAGCAACTTCAGGAGACCATCTGGTTGTTTACGAGGACCCAGAGTTAATTCAAAGCCTCCTAGCAGAGCTGGGAGAAGCTATAAACTAAATGTAACTTCCCCTGGCAGGAAGGATCAAATGCCCTCAGGTAATTTCTCCCAGCACCGCACCTAATATCTTGAGCCAAGATCTGCCTGGAATTGCCTTTATAGGGTAGAGAAGGGGGTTTCTGAGATGGCATGTCTCTGTACCAAAGACTAATACTAATGCCAGTTAAATATTTCTCCAAGCCTTCACAAGAGTCTCGTCTACTTCACGGTAGTTTTGTATTTTAGTTGCCTTTGAGTTATCAGGGAGCCATGCTTGCTTGCTTGCTTGGAGGCAAACAGCATTTCTCTCTGGTCTAATTACTTAGAGATCCAACGTGGCCAGGAAAATATGCTGGTAAGATCTAGCTAGTCCCACGATGATTGTGGTAGCATGAGAGAATATTTATACCAGCCAGTACAGAATACATGGTCAGATAAGACTGCCACAGTCAGACTATCCCCCTATCTATGAAGTGACCTGCAGGGAGGCAATCCAGGGCAGATGCAGAGGCCTAGGCTTTTAGGTGTCCTGCAACATACCACTGTGAGATATACAATTACAAAGATGTTCATGTTTGGGTTTCAGTCATACAGTGTTCCAGCACCCATCCCTCCACCAGTGCCCACTTCCCACCACCAATGTCCCCTGATTCCCTACACCCCCCAGCCTGCCTCTATGTCAAATACCTTGCCTTCTCTCTCTCTCTCTCTCTCTCTCTCTCTCTCTCTCTCTCTCTCTCTCTCTCTCTCTCTCTCTCTCTCTCTCTCTCTCTCTCTCTCTTGTTGGAGGACATGTTTAGCTAATCTGGGAGTTTTGTTGTTTTGCTCACTCCCAGCTTAATCTTATTTAAGCCAATGTTCATTCTAATGAGATCTCTTTTCTATGTAAACACTGCTAGAGGGTGTGGCACTTACAGAAGTCACCTTGATTGAATAACTTCTGACTTATACATCTACTAAGACTTCTATGTTTTCTAGATTGGGCACAGCTCCTCTTTATACCCACTGCACCCAGCGTGGGACAGTTAGAATTTACCAGGAGACTACCACCCTGGCTACGCTGAGACTAAAGGAAGACTATAGGAAGGATCATGCTAGTTTGCTCTAAGCAGGCGAGTGTGACCCTTTCAGTACACGAGAACAAGATACTCAGAATCACCCTGGTGCAGATAATAATAAGAAGGACATTGTGGGTACCATCTAGATTACATGAAGCTCATAAAGTTAAGATGTATTACTTTATATCAGCCCCTCTCTCTCCAGTGTTTTACATAAGAGATAATCTCGGGATTAGTCCTTGGTGTAACCTTTGTTTATACCTACAATAGGGTGTGGCACTACACTCTGTTTAGGGTTCTTTGTTGGCATGACAACCTCCAGATTGGATTACTTTGGTGTATATAAGGGGCTGACTTGAGGCCCCCTTCACCTTTGCCTTTTGGTTCCTCAGCCTTCAGCTTTTGGCTCCTGCGGCTTTTGGCTTTTGGCTTTGGTCTTTTGCTCTTTGGCCTTTCGCTCCTTCTGGGTAGGACTCAGCTCGGGTGACATCCTCTCTCTTTGGTGGGAGACTTAGGCTCTTGTATGGTCTAATTCGGACCAGAGCTAGAGTTTGTTCATTATATTGGATTGCTATGGAAGAGCTTTTGTACTATTAAAAGCCATTTTTGGAACTGCACCGGACTCGTGAGTTTTCATCTTTCTCCCGCGCGTCCTCGGAGGTAGAAGACAACCTCTGTCCTGACACTGTCGGGGACCCCGCGACATTCCCCGACATTTGGCGTCCCTGGGTGGGCACGACGAACATCGTCTGGTCTAATTATCATCGGACAGAGATCATCTGCCTCCGAACCGTGAGTAAAATGATGGATATCTCATGGTATAGATACATTGTATCTTTTATTGGCTCAGAACCATACATAGCCCAGTCTATAAAGTTCCTTTCTGAGAACTACTCTATCTTTTCACAAATCATCTGGGTCCTTGCGATTTTTAAACTGTGCCTTTGTGTAAGGACGATGTTTAATAGAGAGAGGGAAGAAAGTAATAAATTGAATGCAATCTTAAGGGACGAGGTTTACTCAGCGATTAAAGAAATAAGTGAGGATCATAAAACTACAGGTAGACTGGTCTTAAAGCTTGAAGATAGAATTATTAAACAGGATTTAAAATTTGAGGTAAAGTTTGAAGAGCAGAAGAAGGATATCAGTAAAATTAGCACTATCTTAGAGGGAGAAATTGACAAACAGAGAGATAGAATAGATGGACAGAAAGAGGAGGTTTGGAAGTTACACATAAGATTGAAAGAACAAAAAGGAAGAAATATTAGGAAACTTGAAAACTTAAACCAAGAAACGGATGTGTCACGCAGGGAGATTTCTGATTTCATAACTTATCAATCAGGACCTAGCGCATACCCAATACTGAGGCGTGAACCAACTAAAAGCCGTTCACAAACACGCCCCAAGGCTGTAGACTTGAAAAAGGTGTATACATTCCCAGCAAAAAAATCTAAAAAGAATTCTAATGTGGCTGATAACTTGGAGGAGGAACAGGAAAACCCAGAGGAGGCAAATTCCCAAGCTGGAAATCTCCCCAGAGTTAATACCCTCAATGGGGTAGATGTTCCTCTGCCAGATACTACAAGCTCTGATGAGGAAGAACGGGAGGAACAGGTTAGCTCATGCAGGCCCCACGAGCCTTGCAGTTCCTGTGGTTATCAATCTAATAATAATCAAAGAGCAAAGCGCAGCAATCTTTCTCATGACCAATCTAAAGATAAAGTAAAACCGATTCATGAAGACTTAAAAATTGAGTCAATAACCCCGTTTAGGAAGGCTTGCGACAGGTTTGGAATATCAAGTCCTTATACTTTAAAATATTTAGCTGATTGGAGCGAAAATAGTCAGTGGGTATTGGCAGACTTTGAAATGGTAGCCCATACTTGTCTAAATAATCACAGTTCATGCAATGGCAAATGTGGTATGCAGATGGGGTTAACCAGAATATTGACACTTTAAGAGAAAAGGAATCACAGCTGACTATGGAACCCCGAGGAGGGCAGATGGGCTTTGGGAGTGGGCCCGTCGCCTCCGGAGGGTCCCGGAAGCAGCCGGATGGGACTTCGTTCACCACGCTAGCCACCATACTCACTGTCCAGACGCTGGGAGAATGTCCCACGACCAGAGGACCAGCAAAGCCGGTTCGAGCCCAAGTAGGCGGCTCCAAGAGGCGGGAAGCACTGGGAAGTCGTCAGACGGAGGCGCGGTCACCCCTTCCCCCTCCATCGCGACTAGCCCGGTTTCCCCGCCCAGGAGCCGCTGGCCGGGCCCGGCATCCAGAGTCTTGCAGACGGCTCGGGAGGTGGGAGCCTGGCTCGCGCCGGGCCTCAGCTGACTATGGAACCCCGAGGAGGGCAGATGGGCTTTGGGAGTGGGCCCGTCGCCTCCGGAGGGTCCCGGAAGCAGCCGGATGGGACTCGTCCACCACGCTAGTCACCATTTTCACTGTCCAGAGCGCTGGGAGAATGTCCCACGACCAGAGGACCAGCAAAGCCGGTTCGAGCCCAAGTAGGCGGCTCCAAGAGGCGGGAAGCACTGGGAAGTCGCCAGACGGAGGTGCGGTCACCCCTTCCCCCTCCATCGTGACTAGCCCGGTTTCCCCGCCCAGGAGCCGCTGACGGGCCCGGCATCCAGAGTCTTGCAGAGCGGCTCGGGAGGCGGGAGCCTGGCTCGCGCCGGGCCTCAGCTGACTATGGAACCCCGAGGAGGGCAGATGGGCTTTGGGAGTGGGCCCGTCGCCTCCGGAGGGTCCCGGGAAGCAGCCGGATGGGACTCGTCCACCACGCTAGCCACCATTTTCATTGTCCAGAGCGCTGGGAAAATGTCCCACGACCAGAGGACCAGCAGAGCCGGTTTGAGCCCAAGTAGGCGGCTCCAAGAGGCGGGAAGCACTGGGAAGTCGTCAGACGGAGGCGCGGTCACCCCTTCCCCTCCATCGCGACTAGCCCGGTTTCCCGCCCAGGAGCCGCTGACGGGCCCGGCATCCAGAGTCTTGCAGGCGGCTCGGGAGGCGGGAGCCTGGCTCGCGCCGGGCCTCAGCTGACTATGGAACCCGAGGAGGGCAGATGGGCTTTGGGAGTGGGCCCGTCGCCTCCCGGAGGGTCCCGGAAGCAGCCGGATGGGACTCGTCCACCACGCTAGCCACCATACTCACTGTCCAGACGTGGGAAAATGTCCCACGACCAGAGGACCAGCAAAGCCGGTTTGAGCCCAAGTAGGCGGCTCCAAGAGGCGGGAAGCACTGGGAAGTCGTCAGAGGCCGGGCGCGGTCACCCCTTCCCCCTCCATCGTGACTAGCCCGGTTTCCCCGCCCAGGAGCCGCTGCGGCCCGGCATCCAGAGTCTTGCAGACGGCTCGGGAGGTGGGAACCTGGCTCGCGCCGGGCCTCAGCTGACTATGGAACCCCGAGGAGGGCAGATGGGCTTTGGGGGGGGGCCCGTCGCCTCCGGAGGGTCCCGGAAGCAGCCGGATGGGACTCGTCCACCACGCTAGCCACCATTTTCATTGTCCAGACGCTGGGAAAATGTCCCACAACCAGAGGACCAGCAAAGCCGGTTCGGGCCCAGGTCGCCGCGGCTGCAAGCGGCCGTGGCCACTAGGGTGGTGAAACAATGATGTTTTTTGGTACACTGCATTCCGCAAACAGCAGGAGGGGTTTGCTGAGAGGGAGATATACAGAGGAAGGAGATGACATATAGAGCCCGCCGGGTGATTGGGATTCGGGAGGGGGAGGGAGATAGGACGTTGGTGATGGGAGATGGGTTCGGGTGGAGGGTGCATCTTGGAACCCTGTGGAGCCAGGACTCCACATGAGCATCCTTCAATTAAAAAAAAAGGAGAAAAGGTGGAATAAATAAATAAATAAATATCTGCAGGGCTAGCCACAATGTGTAAAAGAAGAGGGAGAGAGATGCAGAGATAGAGAGGAAAGAGAGGAAGCAGGGCTACCTGCTATTAAGGCAGCCTGGGGGGTGAGTGGGAGGGGTGGAGTACATTGGTGGTGGAAATGGGGTACTGGTGGAGGGATGGGTGCTGGAATACTGTATTACCAAGAACCAATGGCACCTTTGTAATTGTATGTCTCACGGTGGTATAATAAAGAATAAAAAATTAAAAAAAAAAAAAAAAGAGAAAAGGAATCAGGCCATACTATAACTTTTGCCATGCTAAAAGGTGAAGGTGAATGGCAAAAGAAAGCAAAACAAGCGACATTACCTGAACCTATTTTAAAATTTGTTCGGGAGACAGCATTAAAAGCGTGGGAAAAAGTAGGTTCCGACCCAGAATTTCTAGGTAGCTATACGAAAATTTACCAGGGTCGTGATGAACCATACTTTGATTTTGTTGGGAGATTATGTGAAACAATCCAAAGACAGGTTCAAGACCCAACCACTCAAGAAGTCCTAAAAGCGAAACTTAGCATATGAGAATGCTAATCAAAAATGTCGAGCATTACTATATAGTATTAAGGAAAAGAAAGACCTCATGGGGTATCTAAAGGCCTGTAGAAATGTCGGTTTAACCTCCCATAGGACACAGAATGATATAGAGGCTTATCCCATACAGCAGGAGGATCAGGAGAGGGATGAAATGTCAAACAGCTTTAGGGGGAGAAACAATAAACTTCAAAGGATAAACAATAATTGGAGAAACTATTCTAATAATCGCAACTCCACCCCTCGGAGGGCCCCCCCCTGGACCATGCCCAAGGTGCAGAAAGGGAAAACATTGGGCCAGAGACTGTCGGTCTTGGAGGCGAAGTCAGCCTCAGGCTTCATCTGGACAGATAACCTGCTTTAGCTGCGGAAAGAAGGGACACACCCGTAGAGATTGCCCATCTTCTAAAACTATCAATACAGGGCAACATTCTAATAATCCCTTTATGGGAAATGTTACATGGACCCCCTCCCAGGTTCCACAAGCTCCCCGCAGGCTCAAATAACATCTATGCCTCCCCCTAATGCAGGAAACTGGGTGGGGGGCCAGCCCCAGGCCCAGCTGAATCCAGGGGCACTCTCCTTCATTCCACCTGCCCAGTGTCCTCCGAATCAGAATCCACAGAATTATAGTCAATAAATGCTCTCTGGCCTACCCCATCAGGCAATGGCAGTCTCGACATTCTCTGCCCTAAGACTGTCACAATATACCCAAGTCAAGACCCCTACATGCTAAAAACAGGGATAAAAGGACTTGCTCCCCCAGGTAGTATGGGTTTAATTCAGGGGAGCGATTGGCTGAAATTTAAGGGAATTATGGTGCATTTCGGACTTCTGGATCCTGAATCTCATGGAGAAATAATACTGTCAATATCTGTGCCAACTAAATGGACTTTTAAAAAGGGGAACCACTTGCTAAACTATTATTATTTTTTGAGGATCCGTGTAGTCAGTCCGAACACCCTACAACTGGTGGCTTAAACAGTACCAACCCTTCTGCCAACTTCATTGTTGGTTATACAGCCACACAGAACCAAGCCCACCAGCCACCTGCTAACTATCTAGTTGGGTACACTACCAGAATTTCTCAGGCCAAGCGGCCGGTTATACCCATCGAAATTTATAAAAAGGAAATTCAAAGGCATGTTGGGTACAGGGGCAGACATATCCATAATCTCCACCAAGTATTGGCCCTCTAACTGGGCCCCTAAAGAAAGTGTCCCATAGCCTGAGCGGGGTAGGCAATATCTCCTCCTCTCTTCTCCGACAGAGTGCCAGGTGGCTGCCGTGTATTGGCCCTGAAGGGAATGTAGCCATGGTCCAGCCTTATATAGCCCCTATGCCTTTAACTTTATGGGGTCGAGACATGCTGGAGCAGTGGGGGGCAGTAATTCACATACCTCGTCCAACTCCCCATCGAACACCAGTTCCAGCTCTCCATAATAAGCCTAACACAGGGAGTAACCCTTTTTTAATTGGGGCCGCTGTGGTGAAGCACCCACCACCTATCCGTATTCAGTGGCAGTCTGACAAACCTATATGGACACCACAGTGGCCCCTCAATACCAAAAAAGTTAGAGGCGCTAACAAATCTAGTGGAAGAACAGCTGAAATTAGGACATATTGAGGAAACGTTTTCAGAATGGAATTCTCCTGTCTTTGTAATACAGAAAAAATCAGGCAAATGGCATTTGCTGATTGACTTAAGGAATGTAAATTCTACTATGGTCCCCATGGGAGCCCTACAACCTGGGCTCCCCTCTCCAGCAGCTATTCCTAAAGATTGGCCGCTAATTATCATAGATTTAAAAGACTGCTTTTACAGCATACCTATCCACCCAGATGATCGGAAAAGGTTTGCATTTTCAGTCCCTTCCATTAATCATAAAGGTCCTCTACGTAGGTTTCAATGGACAGTATTGCCCCAAGGGATGACTAATTGACCTATGATGTGTCAACACTTTGTTGATGAGGTTTTGCGACCCATTCGTGCTAAATTTCCTGGTGCATACATCATCCACTACATGGATGATATCCTGCTAGCTTGTGATAATTCCAGAGGTCTCCAGAATTTATATAATGATGCAATGACTGTTTTACCAGAGGCTGGCTTACAAGTAGCTCCAGAAAAAATCCAGATGCAGCCTCCATATGAATATTTGGGCAATGCTCTTGACCGCACTACAGTGCGTCCTCAAAAAAATTTCCATTAGTCAAAAAGGGCTCAAAACCTTGAATGATTTTCAAAAACTGCTGGGGACATCAACTGGGTGCGCCCCTCCCTTGGTATTCCTAACTGTGAGCTCAGTAACCTGTTCCACACCCTTGAAGGTGATCCTGCTTTAAATAGCCCAAGGCAGCTAACTCCTAAAGCTCAGAAGGAATTAGATTTTTTCATGGATCGGCTTCAAAAATCTTACCTCTCCAGATTTAATCCCGGAGAAAAGGTATGGTTATTGGTCTTCAACACTCCCGAGTCTCCAACTGCTGCTACAGCCCAATTATCTGGACCGTTAGAATGGGTTTACTTACATAACAAGCAGAATCGTACTGCTACACCTTACCTTGAGATGATAGCTAACCTTATAATTAAGGGAAGATCAAGAACCCAAGTATTACTTGGACATGATCCCCATGTAATTGTACTACCCGACCCTAAAAAGAAATTGAAGCTGTTTTACCACTCAGTGAAATCCTTCAAAGAGCTTTAGCAGATTTTTCAGGAGAAATATCTTATCATTACCCAGCTGGAAAAACCTGGGAATTTCTGAAAAAGACACCTTTTGTAATTTCCACCATTATCCTCTCCTCTCCCATTCCTGATGCTCCAGTGTATTATATTGATGGCTCCTCATCAGGAAGGGGTGGAATTACAGGTCCTTCATTGACCACTACTGTGCATACAAATTATAAATCTGCCCAACAAGTGGAACTCGCCACCTTGATACATTTACTATCCCATATATCTGGCCCATGTAATGTGGTGAGTGATTCTGCATATGTAGTTGATTTATTTCCTGGAATTGTCACTGCTTCTTTAAATGCCCATAATCCTATAATTCAGGAGCTACTCCATAAACTACAAGATCTCCTCCGAAATAGAACATTCCCTATATACATCTCCCACATCCGTTCTCACAGCCGACTCCCGAGCCAATGGTTCGAGGAAGTGAAGCAGCAGATCTCTTGGCAGCACCAGTATTTAAATCAGCTGAGGAAGAGCACCAGACTCTACATACAAATGCCCGCCGCCTTCATGTACACCATGGCATCCCATGGAGACAAGCTAGACAAATTGTCCGCTAACTGTCCTGTCTGTGCTCCTTTACATTGTACATCTCATGTAGCAGGAGCAAATCCTCGAGGTTTACAGACAAACCAATTGTGGCAGATGGATATAACTCATACTAACTTATTTCCCAACAAACCTTTCCTTCATGTGGTCATCGATACATATTCCCGGTTCATATGGGCTGTTCCTATGACGTCTGAAAGAGCTAAATCTGTTTGTTCATTTTTACTCCAGTGCTTCTCCATCATGGGTATTCCCCATACCATAAAAACAGATAATGGTCCTGCTTACACCAGCAAAACCTTCAAATCCTTTTTGTGAGGAATGGCAGATCAAACATATTACAGGAATTCCATATAATCCACAAGGACAAGGAATTGTTGAACGTGCCCACAGAACGCTTAAAACTCAGCTATTAAAGCAACGAAAAACAAGTATGCCTCCAATGGATTCTTTATCTATAACATTATTCACCTTAAACTTCTTAAATATACCTCAAGGAGATCCCTATACCGCGGCTGAACGTCACTTTCAAGAAGATATGCAAACTCAAAAAACAGTCAATTCACCTATCTGGGTGAAAATTGATGATAAATGGATTGCAGGTCACCTCCTCATTCGGGGAAGAGGTTATGCTTTCATGTCTACAGATGATAACCCTGCCAAGAAACTCTGGGTTCCTCTGCGACTTGTTTAGACTAGAATTCTCCAAGAATCAGGAAACAACTAATTCTTTCAATATAAAGTCTTAAATTTTAAATTGCAAGTTGCTGTTCAAACTTCCTGGATTGGTTCATTTTAATAATGATCTTGTTTTGCAGTCTGTGATCATGGTTCATGTCTAATATCTTGCCTTACAGCCTAAATGTTTTCTTTCTTACAAAAAAAAAAGGTGGAAAAATGGGTGGACTCTGAGTATAGTGCTCAATGTCAATATGTTTCAAGGACTAACGTTAAAGTTTCCTTTTTAATGTTTTGCTCACAGGTATTTGCAGAAAAAGAACTTGGCTGCTGCAGATTCCTTCTATGTTGCTTGAGGCTTTGGACTCTGATCACAGTGCTCATTACAAAAATGTTTGCTAAATCAATGAAAAATTGTTTTTCTAATGATTCTGTCCACAGGATGAGATATTCGAATCCAGTAAACCTGCGCTACAGTGCTCAATACTCGAGACTCCTAAAACAGTGCTCGCTAAAAATTTAATAATTTGCAAAAATAATTTTTCCCAATGCTCTATTCACAGGAAAAGACACTTTCTCACCATCATTTGCCGGCTTTATATTCATGAAGCGCTTGACTCGTTACCATTTATCACCCTAGATGGGTCACATATACAGCTGTAAGATATTGATCGATCAAATGTATGTGCGTGTGTGTGCATGTGGTGGCCACCATTATGTTTGTGATTAATGTTGTGTCTATGTTATGTCTCAACTACTACCTTCTCAATTTTTTGACCAATACAAACCTCTATTACATTCATCAGCTCCACTGCTGATCCACTAGATTTATCAATTTTAAAATCATCAATTCTCATACTTATTTCCCTGCTCCACCCATGTTGGAGCTTCTTTATGTTCTTCTCTCCATCCCAGACTTGGATCCCTACAAAGCCTTAAAATCTCTACTTGTGATTAACCTCGAAAAGTGTTTTTGTCTCGCCTAAAATTAAGCTACAGGTACAGTTACCGGTGCCAGTGTTCCCTTGCTGAAGAAGCCCTGCAAGACACCCACACCGATGTTCCTGACACCTGTTCCAGCGCTCAAGACCCCCGTTCCGGAGTTCGAGATATTACACCAATGTTCCAGACACCTGTTCCAGCACTCAAGACTCCTGTTCCAGAGTTCGAGATATTTGTTCCCATGTTCCAGAGACCCGATCCAGTGTTCCTGACAATTCATTGAGTCCCTGATGATTGCTCTCCCGAGACTCATTCCTGTCTTCACCGATGCTGCTGTTCCAGAATCAGTTCTTCAGTTCTTCTGA
>JAJIBD010027514.1:0-74786 GCA_021461705.1 Cryptotis parvus
TCAATAAATACTCTCCAGCCTACCACATCAGGCAGTGGCAGTCTCGACATTCTTTGCCCTAAGACTGTCACAATATACCCAAGTCAAGACCCTACATGCTAAAACAGGGATAAAAGGACCTGCTCCCCAGGTAGTATGGGTTTAATTCAGGGGAGCGATTGGCTGAAATTTAAGGGAATTATGGTGCATTTCGGACTTCTGGATCCTGAATCTCATGGAGAAATAATACTGTCAATATCTGTGCCAACTAAATGGACTTTTAAAAAGGGGAACCACTTGCTAAACTATTATTATTTTTGAGGATCCGTATAGTCAGTCCGAACACCCTCAGCTGGTGGCTTAAACAGTACCAACCATTCTGCCAACTTCATTGTTGGTTATGCAGCCACACAGAACCAAGCCCACCAGCCACCTGCTAACTATCTAGTTGGGTACACTGCCAGAATTTCTCAGGCCAAGCGGCCGGTTATACCCATTGAAATTTATAAAAGGAAATTCAAAGGCATGTTGGATACAGGGGCAGACATATCCATAATCTCCACCAAGTATTGGCCCTCTAAGTGGGCCCTAAAGAAAGTGTCCCATAGCCTGAGCGGGGTAGGCAATATCTCCTCCTCTCTTCTCCGACAGAGTGCCAGGTGGCTGCCGTGTATTGGCCCTGAAGGGAATGTAGCCATGGTCCAGCTTTATATAGCCCCTATGCCTTTAACTTTGTGGGGTCGAGACATGTTGGAGCAGTGGGGCAGTAATCCACATACCTCGTCCAATTCCCTGTCGAGCACCAATTCCAGCTGTCCATAATAAGCCTAACACCGGAGTAACCCTTTTTAATTGGGGCCGCTTGTGGTTAAGCGCCCACCACCTATCCGTATTCAGTGGAAGTCTAACAAACCTATATGGACACCACAGTGGCCCCTCAATACAAAAAAAATTAGAGGCGCTAACAAATCTAGTGGAAGAACAGCTGAAATTAGGACATATTGAGGAAACGTTTTCAGAATGGAATTCTCCTGTTTTGGTAATACAGAAAAAATCAGGCAAATGGCGTTTGCTGATTGACTTAAGGAATGTAAATTCTACTATGGTACCCATGGGAGCCCCTACAACCTGGGCTCCCCTCTCCAGCAGCTATTCCTAAGGATTGGCCGCTAATTATCATAGATTTAAAAGACTGCTTTTTACAGCATACCTATCCACCCAGATGATCGGAAAAGGTTTGCATTTTCAGTCCCTTCCATTAATCATAAAGGTCCTTTACGTAGGTTTCAGTGGACAGTGTTGCCCCAAGGAATGACTAATTCACCTACGATGTGTCAACACTTTGTTGATGAGGTTTTGCGACCCATTCGTGCAAATTTCCTGGTGCATACATCATCCACTACATGGATGATATCCTGCTAGCTTGTGATAACTCCAGAGATCTCCAGAATTTATATAATGATGTAATGACAATTTTACCAGAGGCTGGCTTACAAGTAGTTCCGGAAAAAATTCAGATGCAGCCTCCATATGAATATTTGGGCTATGCTCTTGACCGCACTACAGTACGCTCCTCAAAAAAATCTCCATTAGTCAAAAAGGGCTCAAAACCTTGAATGATTTTCCAAAAACTGCTGGGGATATCAACTGGGTGCGCCTCCCTTGGTATTCCTAACTGTGAGCTCAGTAACCTGTTCCACACCCTTGAAGGTGATCCTGCTTTAAATAGCCCAAGGCAGCTAACTCCTAAAGCTCAGAAGGAATTAGATTTTTTCATGGATCGGCTTCAAAAATCTTACCTCTCCAGATTTAATCCTGGAGAAAAGGTATGGTTCTTGGTCTTCAACACTCCCGAGTCTCCAACTGCTGCTATAGCCCAATTATCTGGACCGTTAGAATGGGTTTACTTACATAACAAGCAGAATCGTACTGCTACACCTTACCTTGAGATGATAGCTAACCTTATAATTAAGGGAAGATCAAGAACCCAAGTATTACTTGGACATGATCCCCATCTAATTGTACTACCTGACCCTAAAAAGAAATTGAAGCTGTTTTACCACTCAGTGAAATCCTTCAGAGAGCTTTAGCAGATTTTTCAGGAGAAATATCTTATCATTACCCAGCTGGAAAAACCTGGGAATTTCTGAAAAGGACACCTTTTATAATTTCCACCATTGTCCGCTCCTCTCCCATTCCTGATGCTCCAGTGTATTATATTGATGGCTCCTCATCAGGAAGGGGTGGAATTACAGGTCCTTCGTTGACCACTACTGTGCATACAAATTATAAATCTGCCCAACAAGTGGAACTCGCCACCCTGATACATTTACTATCCCATGTATCTGGCCCATGTAATGTGGTGAGTGATTCTGCATATGTAGTTGGTTTATTTCCTGGAATTGTCACTGCTTCTTTAAATGCCCATAATCCTATAATTCAGGAGCTGCTCCATAAACTACAAGATCTCCTCCGAAATAGAACATTCCCTATATACATCTCCCACATCCGTTCTCACAGCCGACTCCCGGGCCAATGGTTCGAGGAAACGAAGCAGCAGATCTCTTGGCAGCACCAGTATTTAAATCAGCTGAGGAAGAGCACCAGACTCTACATACAAATGCCCGCCGCCTTCATGTACAACCCATGGCATCCCATGGAGACAAGCTAGACAAATTGTCCGCAACTGTCCTGTCTGTGCTCCTTTACATTGTACATCTCATGTAGCAGGAGCAAATCCTCGAGGTTTACAGACAAACCAATTGTGGCAGATGGATATAACTCATACTAACTTATTTCCCAACAAACCTTTCCTTCATGTGGTCATCGATACATATTCCCGGTTCATATGGGCTGTTCCTATGACGTCTGAAAGAGCTAAATCTGTTTGTTCATTTTTACTCCAGTGCTTCTCCGTCATGGGTATTCCCCATACCATAAAAACAGATAATGGTCCTGCTTACACCAGCAAAACCTTCAAATCCTTTTTGCGAGGAATGGCAGATCAAACATATTACAGGAATTCCATATAATCCACAAGGACAAGGAATAGTTGAACGTGCCCACAGAACGCTTAAAACTCAGCTATTAAAGCAACGAAAAACAAGCATGCCTCCAATGGATTCTTTATCTTTAACATTATTCACCTTAAACTTCTTAAATATACCTCAAGGAGATCCCTATACCGCGGCTGAACGTCACTTTCAAGAAGATATGCAAGCTCAAAAACAGTCAATTCACCTATCTGGGTGAAAATTGATGATAAATGGATTGCAGGTCACCTCCTCATTCGGGGAAGAGGCTATGCTTTCATTTCTACAGACGATAACCCTGCCAAGAAACTCTGGGTCCCTCTGCGACTTGTTAAGACTAGAATTCTCCAAGAATCAGAAAACAACTAATTCTTTCAATATAAAGTCTTAAATTTTAAATTGCAAGTTGCTATTTAAACTTCCTGGATTGGTTCATTTTATAATGATCTTGTTTTGCAGTCTGTGATCATGGTTCATGTCTAATATCTTGCCTTACAGCCTAAATGTTTTCTTTATTACAAAAAAAAAGGGGTGGAAAAATGGGTGGACTCTGAGTATAGTGCTCAATGTCAATATGTTTAAAGGATAATGTTAAAGTTTCCTTTTTTTAATGTTTTGCTCACAGGTATTTGCAGAAAAGAACTTGGCTGCTGCAGATTCCTTCTATGTTGCTCGAGGCTTTGGACTCTGAGCACAGTGCTCATTACAAAAAAGGTTTGCTAAATCAATGAAAAATTGTTTTTCTAATGATTCTGTTCACAGGATGAGATATTCGAATCCAGTAAACCTGCGCTACAGTGCTCAATACTCCGAGACTCCTAAAACAGTGCTCACTAAAATTTAATAATTTGCAAAACTAATTTTCCCAATGCTCTATTCACAGGAAAAGACACTTTCTCACCATCATTTGCCGGCTTTATATTCATGAAGCGCTTTGACTCGTTACCATTTATCACCCTAAATGGGTCACATATACAGCTGTAAGATATTGATCGATCAAATGTATGTGTGCATGTGTGTGCATGTGGTGGCCACCATTATGTTTGTGATTAATGTTGTGTCTATGTTATGTCTCAATTACTACCTTCTCAATTTCTGACCACTACAAACCTCTATTACATTCATCAGCTCCACTGCTGATCCACTAGGTTTATCAATTTTAAAATCATCAATTCTCATACTTATTTCCCTGCTCCACCCATGTTGGAGCTTCTTTATGTTCTTCTCTCCATCCCACACTTGGATCCCTACAAAGCTTTAAAATCTCTACTTGTGATTAACCTCGAAAAGTGTTTTTGTCTCGCCTAAGCTACAGGTAAGAGGCATCTGATAATCGGCCTGACGGAACAGAAAGGCCGAGGGGAGGAGGGTCAGGTGACTCCCTGTGTAGCAAGACTTCCCTTCAGCTGGAGGACACACCCAGAGAGCAGACTAAAAAGGTCACTGTGATCACCGAGGGTCAGCGATGGCTGGCCGCCTAAGACTTAGTCACATTGGCTGAGGGCCCAAGCACAAGCAAGACATTCGGCGGCACTTACATTGCAGATGCCATTTTCCTGGGAGAAGTTCACGACACACAGCATCTCTTCCTCTACTGTGAAGCTGCTGCCTTCACCTAAAGCTTCTTCATACAAGTTATTACATAACTGGTTCTCAATGATTTGCACTTTGCCCTCCTGGAGAGCATACGGTGGTGGCAGCTGTCCTGTTGGGAGGAGAGGGAGTCCACAGACCTGCTGTAGGGGCCAGCACAGCCCGACTGCCCCCACCTCACTCTACCGTCCCTCTAAGCGCTGCCCAAGGAACGGGGTTTTTCAGCCCGGCGGAGCCGAAGCACTGCCTCAGTGTCCTGCCCACACCCCAGCCTCCTCCTGTTTCCCTGTTATGCCCACCTTCTCCCACATATACCCACCCTCTGGGTACGCACAAGAAAGGCAGAACACACGGTTCGCAGGGGCGGTAACACTGACAGTGCACCTCCCCTCCACGACCTTCCATTCTCCGTGAGCCCCTTCCTCCCACCTCCCAGACCAGCAATCATCCTCCCACGGGCCCCTCTCCTCATGCATATTCACCCAACCCTCTCTCATTCGCTCCCTCACTCATCCGTCCATCTTAATTCGTTTATCCAGTCATTCTTCCATCATCCAACACCATGCAGCCCCCTTAATATTGCAGGAATAGAGGGTCACCATCCAACACCGTACAGCCCCCTTAACACTACAGGAATAGAGGGTCACCATCCAACAGCGTGCCGCCCATTAACACTATAGCAGTGATACCGTTACCCCCCAAACACGGAGCCAGATATCCCTGAACAACCCCTTTGTGTGGCTTAAACACACACAGAAACACATGCAAAGAAATTATGGTCTACAACACCATAACATACACAGAATGAAACTTAGAAGTGGTATATTCCAAAATGTTAACATTAGGAATAAATGCAGACTTAACCCAATGATCAGGGAAAAAAGATCAAGAATAAACGAAAAAGTGCTCTTCATCTTTTATTCATCAGGGAGATGCAAATCCAAACAACAATGAGGTACCATCTCACTACAGAGACTGGCACACATCCAAAACAGCAAGAACAATCGGTGCTGGCGTGGATGTGGGGGAAAAAGGGACTCTCATCCACTGTTTTTATGAGTGCCGACTGGTCCAGCGCTTTTGGAAAACAAGATGGGCATTCCTCTGAAAACTAGATATTGAGCTCCCATTTGATCCAGCAATAGCACTCCTGGGAATATACCCGAGAGACCGAAAAACACATAGCAGAAACACTATCTGTACTTCTTTATTCATCTCTGAGCTATTCACAATAGCTAGAATCTGGAAACAACCTAAATGCCTGAGAACAGAGGACTGGGTAAAGAAACTGTGGTTTATCTACACTATGGAATACTATGCAGCTGTCAGAAAAGACGAAATTATGAAATTTACCTGCAGATGGATGGACATGGAGACTATCATGCAGAGTGAAATTAGTCAGAAGGAAAAGGACAGATATAAAATGACTGCATTCATTAATAGGATATAAATAGATACCAGTGTTTTACTAAGTTTGGGAAATGGTAATGGAGATTAAAACTCACCATTGAATATACACAAAGAGACCTAAGTGATAAACTCTAAATATCTGCAGGGCTAGCCACAATGTGTAAAAGAAGAGGGAGAGAGATGCAGAGACAGAGAGAGTAAGAGAGGAAACGGGGCTACCTGCTATTGAGGCAGCCTGGGGGTGGGCGGGAGGGGGTGGGGTGCATTGGTGATGGAAATGGGGCACTGGTAGAGGGATGGGTGCTGGAATACTGTATTACCAAGAACCAATTGTGAACACCTTTGTAACTGTATGTCTCACGATGGTATAATAAAAAATTAATAAAAACAACAAAAAATAAATGAACATGGCAACATGAAATTAAAACATTTTTATAAAGAAAAGGAAATTACCATGAAAACAAAAAATTGCAAGTGAGTAAGAGGCAAAATTGACTTGTACATCATACATCTAACTAAAGATCAACATCCAGAATATACTAACTCACATAAGCAAACAACAGAAAAGAAACACAATGAAAAGGATGCAAAAGACATAAAAAAATCCTCAAATATGACCCACAGACACATGAAAAAAAAGTCAACGATACTTATAATTAGGGAAATGGCTCAAAGTTGGGAAAACAGTTACAAGAGGAAATGACTGTAGGCAAGCATGTGCAGGAAAAGGAATTCTGGTGCTCCGTTACTGGGAAGGAAAATTGGGGCAGTTGCTAGGGGGGGTAATGATATGTGGTCCTTAAAAAAAAGGACAGGCCCCGAGGCACTCCTTTCCAGGATAAAAGGGCTGGAACTTTGAGAAGGGGACCAAGACACACCCAGCTTCTTCAGATCTTCCATTGGACTACCTCCACCCCCGACCCCTGACTCTGGAACCACCCAGCGACACTCCAAAATTCAAAACTGCGTGGACACACTTGCGCCTGCCCAGTAATATCTATCTACCTGAGATACCACTGAGCATTTGCCCCTACATTCTCTGCTATACATCCCTAACTGCAAAGTAATTCAGGCACCTACTAACTCTATTGACTAGTCAGTCATCCCAGAACACACATTTTCAACCTACGATAGTCATTATGGTAAAGCAACACAGAATTCCTTCAAGCTCTACGATTGAAGTCACTAATACAGATGAGTCAAGCAATAACGATGAGCTATATAACCCTCTGAAAAGGGAGTTTTGGAAGGAACTGTTAAAGATTCACAACGAACTCAAAGAAACAATGGAATACAAAGTCAATAAAATACAAGAGGACATGAGAGCAGAATTGAGTAAATTTCAGACCAAAGTACAAGTAGAAATGACACATATTAAAAAATGAGGTAAGTGAACTGACAAAAACACAGGGGAAGGCCTCCAAAGCAGAGTAACAGCTAGAGAAGAAAGAATTAGTGATCTCGAAGATGAGGTTCAGAGATTCTTTAGACAACACCAGAAGATGGAAAAAAGACTCACAATCAATGAACAGACTACCAGAGAAAATCAGGATGAAGCCAAAAGGAACAACATATGCATCATTGGGGTCCCAGAAGGGCAAGAAGAAAACCCAGATGAAGAAGAAACTGTCAAAGCCATCATCGCTGAGAAGTTCCCTGAACTGAAGAAAGCATGCTCCCAGATACTGGAGGCCCGTAGGATACCAGCTAAAAGAAACGCCAATAAGAATACTCCAAGACACATTATAAAATGACAAAAATGATAGACAGAGATAGAATACTGAAAGCAGCAAGATCAAAGAAGGAAATCGCATACAAAGGAGCATTCCTGAGATTTACAGCAGACTTCTCAGATGAAACATTCCAAGCCCGAAAACAATGGTGGGATATTGTGAAAAGACTCAATGAACTGCAGGCTTCACCAAGAATTCTTTACCCTCCTAGACTTACCTTCAGTTGTGAAGGAAAGATATACAACTTCATGGATAAACAACAACTCAGGAAATTCATAGACTCAAAACCAACTTTAAAAAGAAGGATTGAAGGGTCTATTGTAAAATAAGACAACCCCAAACCACAACAACTTTAAACAGAAAGATGGCACAAAAATCCAATGACAATAATATCTCTCAATGTCAATGGTCTAAATGCACCAATTAAGAGACACAGGGGGGCAAAATGGATTAAAAAACTGAATCCAACATTCTGCTGCCTACAAGAAACACATCTGAATAATCAGAGCAAACACAGACTCAAAGTCAAAGGCTGGAAGACCATTCTGCACACAAACAACTCCTCCAAAAAGGCAGGTGTGGCCATATTCGTATCTGACAATATAGACTTCAGGCTGAAAAAAAGATTAAAAAGGGACAATGAAGGCCATTTCTTAATAATTATGGGGTATGTATACCAGGAAGAAATCACACTACTAAACATATATGTGCCAAACGAGGGACCAGCAAAATACTTAGAACGACTATTAATAGACCTCAAAGAAGACATGAACAGTAACACAATAATAGTCGGAGACTTCAACACTGCCTTATCGACTATGGATAGATCGATGAGAATGAAACTCACCAGGGAAATACTGGACCTGAAGGAAGAAATGGAAGAAAGAGAACTGGTTGATATATACAGGGCTTTTCATCCCCAAAAGGCTGAATACACATTTTTTTCCAGTGCACATGGAACATTCTCCAAGATAGAGTATATACTGAGCCACAAAGCATACCTCAACAAAATAAAAAAGATAGAAATTGTGTTAACTATCTTTTCGGATCATGATGCACTGAAAATAGTAGTTCTCCATACACAGAAGCAGGGAGTCAAACCAAATACCTGGAAACTGAACAGCTCACTGCTGAACAACAAATGGGTCATAGAAGAAATCAAACAGGAAATCCAAAGATTCCTAGAAGTAAATGACAATGAAGATACCAACTATTAGAACTTGTGGGACACAGCAAAAGCTGTGTTAAGAGGAAAGTTCATAGCTCTGCAAGCATTCATCAGGAATGAAGAAAGGGCCCACATAAATAACCTGACCTCACAGCTGAAAATATTAGAAAAAGACCAACAAAAGAAGCCCAACCCAGGCAGAATGAAGGAAATAATAAAACTAAATAACCTGGAAATAATAAAACTAAAAACTAAACAACCACATAAATAACCTGACCTCACAGCTGAAAATATTAGAAAAAGACCAACAAAAGAAGCCCAACCCAGGCAGAAGGAAGGAAATAATAAAACTAAAGGGAGGGAAACCAACGAGCTGGAAACCAAAAAAACAATTCTAAAGATTAATGAAACCAAGAGCTGGTTCTTTGAAAAATTAAACAAGATCGACAAGCCACTGGCAGGACTTATAAGGACAGGGAAAGAGAGAACCCAAATAAACAGAATCAGAAATGAAAATTGTGACGGTATAACAGAAAAGACAGAAATCCAAAAGATCATCAACGATTACTTTGAGAACCTGTATGCCATGAAACATGAGAACCTAGAAGAAATGGATAAGTTTCTGAAGTCCTATAACCTCCCACGATTGAAACCAGAAGACCTCCAATAACTGAATAAGCCTATCGCCATCGAGGAAATTGAAACATGATCCAGCGCCCATTAATAATTAAAACCCTCCAGAAAATGGGAATTGTAGGAAGCTTCCTCAAGATAGTCAAAGCCATCTACCAAAAGCCCACAGCGAGTATCCTTCTCAATGGGGAAAAATTGATAGTCTTCCACTTAAGATCAGGAACATGACAAGTTTGCCCTCCCTCACCTCTTTTATTCAATATAGTACTGGAAGTACTCACCATAGCAATCAGAGAAGAAAAAGGATATTAAGGGCATCCGGGTAGGCAAGGAAGAAATCAAGCTATCATTATTAGCAGATGACATGATATTATACTTAGAGAACCCTAAACTCTCAACCAAAAACTCTTAGAAACAATAGATATGTATAGTAGTGTGGCAGGGTACAAAATCAATACCCAAAAGTCAGTGGCTTTCCTATACACAAGTAACGAAAGAGACGAAAGGGATGTTAAGAAATCGATTCCATTCACAATTGTACCACAGAAAATCAAATACCTAGGAATCAGCTTAACCAAGTGTGTAAAGGACCTATACAAAGAGAACTACAAGACACTGCTTCAAGAAATAAAAGAGGACACGAGGAAATGGAAACACATACCCTGCTCATGGATGGGGAGAATTAACATTGTCAAGATGGTAATACTCCCTAGACCTTTGTACAGATTCAATGCGGTTCCTATAAGTATACCCATGACATTCTTTAAAAAAATGACCAAACACTCCTGAAATTCATATGTAATAACAAACCCCCATGGATAGCTAAAGCAATCCTTGGGAAAAAGAAGATGGGAGGCATCACCTTTCCCAACCTCAAACTGTACTACAAAGCAGCAGTAATTAAAACAGCGTGGTATTGGAATAAAAACAGACCTGTGGATCTATGGAATAGAGTTGAGTATCCTGACACCCACCTCAAAGACACGATCAGTTAATCTTTGATAAAGGTGCAGAGTCAAAGCTGGAGTAAGGGAAAGCCTCTTCAACAAGTGGTGCAGGGAAAACTGGACAGCCACATATAAAAAAATAAATTTGGACCTGTGTCTAACACCTTGCATAAAAATCAGATCAAGTGGATTAAAAATCTCAATATCAGACCTGAATCCATAAAGTACATAGAAGAAAATATAGGAAAAACCCTCCACGACATTGAAGCTAAAGACATCTTCAAATGTGAAACACCATTAACAAAGCAACTAGAAGAAAAGATAAACATATGGGACTACATGAAACTAAAGAGCTTCTGCACCTCAAAAGAAACAACGACCGAGACAGAAAGACCGTCCACAGAATGGGAAAGAATATTCACCCAATACCCATGTGATAAGGGGTTAATATCCAGGGTATATCAGGCACTGGTACAGCTATCACTGTATCACTGTATCACTGTCACCCCGTTCATCAACGATTTGCTCGAGCGGACACCGGTAACATCCCAAGATGTCCTATCTCATGCTAGTAGAGTCCAAGGGCACCAGTTTGCTCAGGAACATAAAGAGCCTCAAACCATTCCATCAGGTCATGGGTGTGAGGTATATAATTGTTACTGGTATTTCGCATATCAAGTACAACACGGGTAGCTTGCCAGGCTCTGCCGTGCGGGTACAGCTATATAAGAAGAAAACAGTCAATCCCATAAAAACAAACGGGGAGAAGAGATGAACAGAAACTTTGACAAGGAAGAAATTCGAATGGCCAAAAGGCATATGAAAAATGCTCATCATCGCTGATCATCAGAGAGATGCAAATCAAAACAACAATGAGATATCACCTCACACCACAGAGACTGGCCCATATTCAAAAGGGTAAAAGCAACAAGTGCTGGCTTGGATGCGGGGAAAAGGGGACTCTCATCCATTGTTGGTGGGAATGTCGACTTGTACAACCTTTCTGTAAAACAATATGGACATTCCTCCAAAGACTAGAAATTGAGCTCCCTCTTGACCCAGCCATACCACTCCTGGGAATATATCCTGGGAAGCCAAAAACACACAGCAGAAACACAATCCGCACTTTTATTTTCATAGCAGCACTATTCACAATAGCCAGAACCTGGAAACAACCAGTATGCCTGAGAACTGATGACTGGATAAAGAAACTGTGGTACATCTACACAATGGAATACTATGCAACTGTTAGGAGAAATGAAGTTATGAAATTTGCCTATACATGGATGGACATGGAAAGGATCATGTTGAATGAAATTAGTCAGAAGGAAAGAGACAGACATAGAATGACTGCATTTATTTGCATGACATAAATATATCAGGTGGTCTTACCAAAAGTGGAAATTACAGCAGATGTGAGGGAGTCAGAGGTTGGGTGGGACAGAGAAGTGAACATGTGTGAATAAATGTCGAAAGGGCTGATACCAGCATAGAAATGAGCATTAAATACAAGCAAAAAAATGCACATGATGGCTTCCAAGTGTATGTAGTGCAACCCACAATGTGTAGGAGAAAGAAAGGAGAGAGAGGGGAGAGAGAAAAAGAGATAAAGAACCTGCCATTTAGGCAGGCTAAGGGAGGGGGGAGGGATTTAGGGACATTGGTGGTGGGAAATGGGCACTGGTGGAGAGCGGGTGCTGGAACACTATGTGACCAAAACCTCCAAACATGAACTACGTTGTAATTGTATATCTCACAGCGGTATAATAAAATGTTTAATTAAAAAAAATAAAGAGCCCAGGGCTGGAGCGATAGCCCAGCGGGTAGGGTGTTTGCCTTGCACGCGGCTGGCCTGTGCCGCCCGCGGTTCGATCCCGGCATCCCATATGGTTTCCCGAACACCGCCAGGAGAAATTCCTGAGCAAAGAGCCAGGAGTAACCCCTGAGCATCGCCGGGTGTGACCCAAAAAGGAAAAAAAAATAAAAGAGCCAGGCACCTCTATTGAGGCAGCCTGGGGATGGGCGGAGAGGGGGTCGGGTACATTGGTGGTGGAAATGGGGCACTGGTGGAGGGATGGGTACTGGAATACTGTATTACCAAGAACCAATTATGAACACATTTGTAATTGTATGTCTCATATGGTATAATAACACATTTTTTAAAAAAAGGAAATTCCATATGATCCAAATATACCACTACCAAGTATTTATCCAAATACAATTATCAATGGAGTTCACACAGATGCAGAATATGATTTCCTAACACAACAAAAAAAGAAACCACCAAGAAAACAGAAACCAGAAACAACACTAACTTGTAGAGCCAGTGAAACAAGAGAGCTTCTAGGGAACGGAGGAGGGAGAGGGAGATAGGGCAGGATGGTGGTGGTGGATGGCGCGGGAGCGAGGGTGAGCCACAGGACATGCTGACAGCTGATGCCATTCATGTCCAAAGCTGATTGTCTGTGATTCCATAAGGTAACTAACAAGTCAATCCCTGCATGCTCCTAGGCCTCAAGGGACACCAGTATGGGTATGAGTCAGCGAATGAATGCTTATGACTGTGTGTGTGCGCCGTGAGTGTGTGGTCTTGTGCATGTATAGTGGGGGCTGGTTATGAGGATGGAGGGGCTCCTGCCACTGAGTCAGAGAGTGGACAAGCCTGGGATGCGGGCACACCCCATTCCTGAAGACAGTCTGTCTGAATGCAGCCTTCGTACCGCTGTGGCACCTGTGGAGAATCCCTGCACCAAATAATGACCTTGAAATAAAGGCAAACATGTATCTCCTTTTCCCTAAACACACCATCAACACTTCCCTAGAGCATGAACATTCCTGAACAAGCTCGTTTATGCTGTTTCTACTTCTCCTCCTTCAAGTGAAAACCTCCACAAGCTTTGGCCTGTCTTCCCTCTTATTCCTCTCACTAGAGAAACCCAAGCGGCAGGTAGGAGACCCAGGTCAGGAGAAGAACCAAACTGGGCTGAGCAAGCTGCGACACCTTCAGGCCCTGATCATTCTACCTTGATCCTGAGGGCTCCAGGAGCAGACGTCTTCAATGAACTTTTTCTTGCTTTTCACATGTTCCCTCTATGGCCATGGAAACATCACGGTATTTCACAGTAGAAAAGAGAAACACCCAGACAAGAGAGTTGACCTGATCAAGTCTTGTCAGAGCTATATCAAATTGAAATGAGAACCAGGGGGCTAGCAGAGAACAGATTAGAGGAAGGCATGCTTTTGAGGAAGTTGTACAGTTGCAGAAGAGTGAAACGCATGCTTTTGAGGAAGTCCTGCAGTTACAGCTCCAGCAAGACATGCCCCCTGAGTGTCGAGGAGAAGACCCGAGAGACCCTGGAACACAACCAGATGTCGCCAACATCACTGAGCTGGCCTGGTTAATCCTGTCCCTGCAGAACTAGCAACATGGCACACACAAACCCTGGCATTGAGCTACTAAGCAGGTAGGCCACGTATCACTGGGGAGTGCGCAGGCCACCTGAATGGCATGTTGCAGAACCCCTACATGAATTCATTTGTTGAACCCAAAGAAGGAAAACCTTGATATCAAGATTCCTGACTCCAAAGAAGCAAAGGACCCCAGAAATACAGTGTTTTCAACTTGAGGAACTCTGTAGCTTCAATCACACACTTTCCACAAGCAAAACTGGAAGAATCCATACTCTGAAATAAGGCAGAAGGACAAGGCCCCAGGCTAGCTGGAGCTTTTGACAGAGGAGCTAAAATCCCATTTCCCTTCTCCCACCCACAGCCAGGCCTCTCCTCAGCCACTCACTGTGCTCCGAGAGCTTTCCCCAGCCAGTTATCCAACAGGGTGTGTCCGGGGGGCAGCTCCAGGCCAGGGGCTGGAAGGCAGACAGGGACGATGTAGGAGGTGAAGTTCACGGGCCGCTGCAGCTGTAACATGGCTATGTCATGTACAAAGTGGTGGCGCTTGTCAAAGTCTGGATGGATGAGAACGTGGCTCACGGCCACCCTCTGGGTGTGCGGGGTGTCCTGGTAGAGCTGGGCACTTCCCAGAGTCACCCAGTAATCCTCGGGCGTGAGACATCCTACAGGAGGGAAGACAGTTGTCATCTTCGCTGGTGGCCGGCTTGAGCCCCCTCCATGGACCCGATCCGGCACCGCGTTGTGTCTGCCACCCTCTGGTTCTCCTCCCGTCAGCCCATCTCTCTCGGGGCTGGGGCACTTTCACCACAAGCTCAGCCCGCCCACTACTGGACCAAGGGATGATGGAGGCCGGGGGCCCCGTGAGCTTGGACAGTCCTGACCTTCTTTGGGCCAAGCAGAGCCTCGGCTGCATCTCGATTCTAACCAGCCCACCCCAAGGTCCCCGTGACCCACCTGGTGACCAAACTCCTCTCGTGCCTTTCTCTCACCTCCTTCTTGGCACTCACCTCTTCCATAACCCCACAGAATCACTGGTCAAAGGCGACCACGTGTGGGGGCTGCCCTGTGTCCTGAACATGATGGACAAAACATCCACCTTCCCACCACTCCTCTGGACATCCGTCCCCACACTGCCCATGACCCCACCTCTATGGGCTGTCCATGTCCCCATACTGCCCATGACCCCGCCTCTATGAGCCGTCCATGTCCCACACTCTGCATGACCCTGCCTCTATGAGCTCTCCATGTCCCCACACTGCCCATGGCCTGCCTCTAGGAGTCGTCCATGTCCCCACACTGCCCATGACCTTGCCTCTAGGAGCCGTTCATGTCCTCACACTGTCCAGGACCCCACCCTATGAGCCATGTCCGCACACCTAGCCTCTAGTTGCTGTCCATGTTCACACAGTGCCCATGACCCTGCCTCTATGAGCCATTTCCCCACACTGCCCATGACCTCACCTCTATGTGCCATCCATGTCCCCACACTGCCTATGACCCCACCTCTAGGAGTCGTCCATGTCCCGAAACTGCCCATGACCCTGCCTCGAGGAGCCGTCTATGACCCCACACTGCCCATGACCCTGCCTCTATTAGCCGTCCATGTCCACGGCATCACAGTCCACCCGACGTCCCGCTGCTTTGGTGTCAGCCCTACTCCCCACAGGGGGACTTTCTGCTCCGACTAAACGGAGACACAGTGGGAGGTGAGTCGAGCCACCCCAGTCCATAAGGCGGCTCTAGAGTGGCCCAGCACAGGCAGATGCTTATGGGGGGGTCTCGGCACTTAGAGCTCACGGGCATCCAAGCTCCGACGCTGGCGAATCCCTCCCAGAAGTCCTGGGAGCACCCGGCCAGACCCGAGACAGCGGCAGGTGGACTCCTGAGCAGGCCCGATCTCCCAGGTCAGGGCTCCATGTCCAGGCCCCGTGCAGCCTGCACAACGGCTACGTGGTGAGCAGGAGCCCGGCACAGACGCCGCAGCACTGATGAGCAGAACCGCCCGCACCTGCCCCGACGGTGCGAGCTGGGCTGCAGTCTCTGTGTGACAACCAGCATTGCAGGGACGCCGAGGGACGCCCGGGGTGAGGGACACGGCCAGTGTCCTGGGGACAGGATGGACGCTGCCCACCTGAGGGCATATCTGTGTTGGGGATAGACAGGCACAGAGAGGAGGGTGGAGGACGAGGAAGGTCGGTGAGGACGGAGGACAGTCCAGGGGGGAGGAGGGACAGGTCAAGGCAGAAAGACTTGGCCAAGGAGGACTCAGGTTGCCCCGCACACAGCCTTGAGGACTCCCGGGGGGCTTTAATCCTTTAACCGCCTCCCCGGCCAGCCCGACTGCTGGACCCAAAGAGAGGACTCACTTGTTAAAGCAGTGGGCAGCAGAGACCACCCAGTGGTGCTCCACGAGCACAGCTCCACAGAGATGAACTCCCTGGTGCTGCAGGCTGGCCTGCCATGGCCACAGGGCTTCCGTCGCGTCCTGGCCACCAAAGATCTTCCCGGTCCCCATGGGCTTCCCGCACACTGTGGACACAAGCCCGGGGACACTGGGTAAACAGGGAGGTCCTGTGCCCTCCCGCACCCCTCCCCACACAGGCCCAGACACCGGCCGCGTGGTCAGGGCCAGGCTTCTACATGTCCTGCCTCCACACCAGCTGCCCCCGGGAGGGCTGTGGGCTGTGAACTGTGTGGACTCGGGAGGCCTCCCAGGGCCGACCAGGGCTATCGGTGTGTCCTGGAGCTGAGGGCAGCCACGGACACTTCCGGGAGTCCCGCCTGTGTCCCCGGCCCCTGCCAGGGCCGCCCGGTGCTCAGGAAGGGTCTGGGAGCTGCACACTAGGGGTCCACCCCGCGGGCCTGGTGCTGTCCTCCCACCCGCAACCACCATCGGATCCCAGGGGCAGTTGCTGCCACAGAGCCCGCTGGCCGGTCAGTTCCCCCACTGGTGAAGGCGGTTCCCGGCTGCCGGCGGGTTGGGTGCGGAGCACCAAGGAAAGGAAGGGGAGGCAGCTGGCCATGTCCCGCCCCAACTGCCCACCTGAGCCTGAGGCTGCAGAGGCCACCCGCTGGGCCCCCAGAGGCCTGCGGGCTGCGGGGGCGGGACTTCCGCCCAGGTCTGGGGGCGCGGGCAGGGGCCGGCCCTGCACAGAGACTGTGGCAGGGCCACGGGCCAGAGCAGCCACAGCAGCGCCGCCTGCCAGCTGCGTGCCCTGGCCCCCCCGGGCTCGCTGTCCATGGCCAGAGCCGCTGCAGAGCCGCCCCGCCCTCTGACCTCTGACCCCACCCTGACATGGCCCCTGACCCCGAGACCCGAGCTCTAATGCCACCATAAGCGGGTCCCACACACTCTCCCGAGCCCTACTGGACCCGGGACCGGCCCCCTTCCTGACCGACCCTGCGCCTCCATGGACGCAGCCCTGACCTGTCCTCCCCTCGCCTGACCTGGCTCCCACTCCCCGGCCCATCTGGCCAGGTCGGGCCATGTAGGGCTGGAGCGTGTCCGGACCAGGGACCACCCAGCGCCCCCAGAGCAGGGATTTAGAAACTCCGTTTGCTTCCGGGGCACAGGCCGGCCTCCCGGAAGTGTCCGTGGCTGCCCTCAGCTCCAGGACACACCGACAGCCCTGGTCGGGCCCTGGAGGCCTCCGAGTCCACACAGTCCACTGCCCACAGCCCCTCCCGGGGAGTTAAATGTCGGTCAAGTTCAGTTCATTCATTTTAAGCTTATTAATCTTGTGTTTTCTGTCACGTATAAGAATTTTGCTTTTGCCCCTTTGTCAAACCAATTTTGTTTTTCATGTTTCTTTTTTGTACCTGGGCTCGGTGGAAGTTTTGTATAATTTTCTAAGTCTGAAAAGAAGATTCGTCCTCCTGGGTTTCTTGGCTTAGAGCTGCGTTTTTCCACCCCTTTGAATCGACAGTAAAATAATGCCGAATTGAGGACTTTTCTGCCTTTTGTTGTTTTTCTGTCACAAAGCCTAGTCCTTGTCGCGTGTGGTCAGTGGCATCGCTGTCCTTTAGCTGTGACCTTTCCAGGTCCATGTGAGCTTTCCTTCTCGGAGACCCGTTATAACACCAGTGAACAAATGCCAGAAACGAGAGTCTACATTTCTCTCTGCTGTGACAGGTCTCTTCTGTCCGGTGAACCTGAGGCTACATCGAGATGGCTGATGGCAGTCAGGTCGGGGTTTCTGTCTTCTGTGCCAAAACCTGAAAAGCAAAGGCAGCCAGAGCTCCGTACAGTAGTGAGGATGCTTGCATCAGGCTAAATCCTCTTGGATTCAGGAAACACTATGGTCCTCGGAGCCTTGCCAGGAGTAATCTCTCAGCACAGAGCCCTGTGTAGTCCCTGAAACCCATGGAGTGTGTCCCAAAAATCAAAAGGGAAAAAAATAATAAAGGAAGAAGAGAGAATATCTCATAATCTACAGTCCATAGCCCTTATTTTCTCATTTATTAGTCTCTAGGAAAAGCAGCAGCCTGAGATAACCCTGGTCTCTGCATCCCCCCAGGCACTGCTTAGGCATGAGAGACACAAAAAATGTGTTCCGATGACATCTGAATTTTTATCTCCGGCCAGTTTCCTGTCATGTCCTTCTGCTGGTGTTTGGTTCTTTCCATTCCAGACCCTTCACGTGTCAGCACAGGTGGATGATTCCAGACATTCTTGTTCTTTTCTTTTTAAAGGTTGTTGTGTTGCTCGATCTTCCCTCATTCACTCCCTCTGCTGCATCCCATAGATCTACTTTGTCTCTGGGTCATGATTCATATAGTGTTTAATTCCTCATTGTTCTGGGAGTTTTCAAGAAGAATCTTGTTCTCTAGTGTAGAATTGGATTTTTAATGCTTTTTTTCTTTATGGGTCACACCCGGCAATGCTCAGGGGCTTCTCCTGGACCTGCACTCAGGAATTACTCCCTGCGGTGCTTGGGGGATCATATGGGATGCCGGGGATCGAACCCGGGCCTGCATGGGCCAGCCGCGTGGAAGGCAAACGCCCTACCCGCTGGGCTATCGCTCCAGCCCTAATGTTTATTTTTGAGTTGATATTTTCTTCTTAGCTTCGTAATTAGTAAATATGTTTCATTTCATTTGAACATGTATATAATCACTGATACTTTATAGAGACCCACGATAGAATGATCATCCTGGACAGTGTCCACATGCTCTAGCAACGTGAATTCTACACTTTGTAGTTTCATTCTCTGGGAGCCTTGACAGCTGGTGGTTTCTAAATAGGCTCCTTCGAACTCCAGCAGGTGGCGCTGTGGCCTTACTTCTGGGTTTTCCTGCCTGGGTCCTGGTTGGAAGCAGGGAAAGGCAAACTGGAGACCACATCCCTTGGACACAGCCCTGGGCAGGTGGGCAGAGCTGGCACAGTCCACAGCTCTCACATTCTCTGTGGCCGTGTGCGGGTGTCTGGGACACAACGTGGTGTCCCTGTGACCTCACATTCCTAAGTCCCTAAGGAAGCAGGGGTGAAAGGGGGGAGAACCCAGCTTCTGCCCTGCCACAGCCAGTGCCCAGAGCCAAGTGCCTGTGCCCAGCTCGGTGTGACAGTCCTGCAAACCTTCCCTCCCTCTGTGGAGCCTATGGGGGCTGGGGGCGGAGCTGTGCCTCCCCAGCCAGGCCCGCTGACTGCTATGGTCCCTCTCCCGGGCTCCATCCACTCCAGTCTCTCTCCTCCCCTTCAGGTAAACAGCTGGTCCGCAGGCATCCTAGCGTGATGAGCTCCAGAGTGTGGTGAGAGCGCTACAGAACCTTCAGCACGACTTTACTGGCTGTGGTTGGACATAGCTGCTCATTCCCCAGGAGGAGGAAATCTCGGCTGATCTTGGGCTTCCCTCCAGCAGTGACCCCAGGGTCCCTCCCACCCCGCCTGTCTCCTTGACAAGCGCATTTTTTAACTTGGCTATTGTAGTCGGAGTCTGGTGCGCACAGTGTTGTTGGCTGTGTAGTTTAGACATACAGATGCAGCTCACCTTTATAACATGTGCACCCAAGGCACGTGCGCCCACCATTAACTCCCATCCCTCTCAGCTACTCCCCTCAGGTGTTTCCGTCCCTTTATTTCTCAGTTCCATAAGCAAAGCTCCAGGCCAGTGTGGGCTCCTCCTTTGTTCCCTTGTATCCCTCCTATTATTCTTCTATATGCCGGAGACAAGGGAGATCCCCTGGCATTTGCCAACCTTCAGACACACTGAACATGGTTCTTCTGCTCCCTAAAAGCTGCCGTGAATTGCATGATTTCATAATCCCTGCAGCTGCACAGTGTTCCGTCATGTGTGTATATAATCTACACTTTTGTTATCGTTCTGTGCACACCTGGACTGATCCCAGCCTAGCTGTCGTGCCGAGTGCCACAGTGAATAACGGTGTGCCTGTGTCTTTGGGAATGAATATTCTGTGTCCGGGGGGTGTTAAAGGGACATCTCTGGTGGTTGGTGGGGCAGAGATGAAACTTCAGGAATGAAACATATTTTCATTAATTTTTAATACTCACCAACCAGAGGGACAGCAGCTCATCTTGGCAATCAACAGCTAATACAAAGATGCCAACTCTGTTATATACCCACAGTATCAAAGGACAACACAACTTAGAGTTAAGTTTGCATAATTTACACTACAAAGACATTCCACATATTTAGCATAGGATATATGGATCATAATATAGAAGGGGACAGACAGGAACCAAACCTGCAGCGAGTGCTATCTAGGTGATGTGAGATTAACAAAAAGAATGTGATGCAGTATGCTATTTCAGTCTTTCATGATCCCCTTGAGTGTTTTTATGTCTTGATATTAATTATTTATCTAATATATTAAGTGTGAATATTATCTCCCTTTCAGTTGGGTGTCTTCTAGTTTTTGCTCATGTTTTCAGCCATGCAGAAGCTTTTAATTTGATGAAGTCTCATATGTTGAGACTAGCCCAAGAAGGCAAGGTCTTATCAGACATTGAAGTAACAGAAACACAAGGAAATGATCCCCTTGAGTGTTTTTATGTCTTGATATTAATGATTTATCTAATATATTAAGTGTGAATATTATCTCCCTTTCAGTTGAGTGTCTTCTAGTTTTAGCTCATGTTTTCAGCCATGCAGAAGCTTTTTAATTTGATGAAGTCTCATATGTCGAGACTAGCCCAAGAAGGCAAGGTCTTATCAGACATTGAACTAACAGAAACACAAGGAAAACCTGTTTTCTGTCTGCTCTTCAAGCAGTGTCCATTAGACTCCATCTTAGGCTAGCTACACGCAACATGGAGATAAATGCAAGGAAATGACCTAGGATAACAGTGTTGTACATCAGCAATCATAGAAACAGTCTCACTAGGGAATTCTGCATGCTAACTCTATTGGGAGACAGTCCACCAGAAAACCCTGTGTATGTGTTAACAGGCAGTATCCATCAGACCTTGGCATATCCTTTGATCTGCTTTCTGCCAACAAGGGGGTGATACCAAGAAATAGAATTGCTGCCTCCGTTCTCCCCCGTCAGCCACAGCATAGCATACAGCCCTTCTCGCTGTGCACGATTCACATTACAAAATGGTTATGGCAGCTATGTTCTTTCTTTTGAGAAACTCCAACTGCTTTCTGGTCCATGCTGAACGAGGCAAGTTCCAAGGATCAGTGGCTCAGGGTCCATTTTCACCAAATCGGTCAATGCATGTTTCCCCAAGTTTATTGTTTGTATGTGCTGTTTTCTGTGGTGTGAGTTGATATCTCATTGTCCTCTCATTTTCTCCTTACCCTATAATAGCGACAAGCGCAATTTTAGTATCTATTTGGCTGTGTTCTCAGATGTGTCTGTTTGTTTTCTCTTTTTTGTATATTTAGTAGGGTTTGTGGACTTTTCTGAATGATCCCCTTGAGTGTTTTTATGTCTTGATATTATTTATCTAATATATTAAGTGTGAATATTATCTCCCTTTCAGTTGGGTGTCTTCTAGTTTTAGCTCATGTTTTCAGCCATGCAGAAGCTTTTAATTTGATGAAGTCTCATATGTTGATTTTTATCTGTTACTTTTTTGAATGGAGCCATTTCACTGAAAACACCCATCGAAATGGGTGGTCTCTCTTGTAGTGAATAGGATCTACAAAATAGGGAGTTATAAATCTTGTAGTGGTCTATATTGATTGTAGTCTAACAGCGAGACCATCCCTCCCTCCCAGGCCCTGCTTCTCTCCCCACCGAGAGGCTTTTATATTTTTTCCATTTTCATTGATGTTTTGCTTTTATTATTTTATTATACCACCATGAGATATACAATTATGAAGAAGTTTCTGGTTTGGTTTTAGTCATACTGTGGTCCAGCACCCATCCCCTCCACCAGTCTCTCCTGATTCCCTCTCTCAACCTGCCTCCATGCAGGCATTTTCTTCTTCTTTGTATGCCTGTGCATCTGCATTTGTGTCTTCTTCTGTGTCTGCATCTGCATCTCCTTCTGGGTCGGCATCTTCTTCTGTTTCTGCTTCTTCATCTTTGTCTTCATCTTCTGCTTCTACTTCTAGGTCTTTGTCTTCATCTTCTTCTTCTTAGTCTTCATCTTCTTCGTTTTTGTATTCTTCTTCTTCTTCTTCTTCTGCTTCTTCTGTTGCTTCTGATTCTGTTTCTGCTGCTTCTGCTGCTTCTGTGGCTTCTGCTTATGCTGCTGCTCTTTTCTCCTCCTCTTTCTCCTCCTCATTCTCCTCCATCCTCATCATCCTCATGATCATGATCATCATCATCTTCTTTTTCCTCCTACTCTAATTCCTGTTGTTTTTCTTCCTCTTCTTAATCCTTCTCTTCTTCTTCCTATTCTCCTCCTCGTCTTCTTTCTCTTCCGTCTCCTTATCCTCCAACTTCTTATCCTCGTCTTCTTCCTTCTTTTTCTATTTTTTTTTTTTTGCTTGGTTAAGGTTATTTATTTTTCTTGTTCTTTTTTTTTCTTTTCCCCAAATTTTATTACACCACTTTTAGACATACAATTGCAAGAAGCTCATGTAGAGTTTGGTTCTACAGTGTTCCAACACCCATCCCTCCACCCAAAACCATCTCCCATCACCAATGTCCGCACCTCCTTCCCCCCCCCACACCTCAAATACTTGGCGGGTTCTGTATGTATTTTCTCTCCTTTCTGTCTCTCACTCACGCCCGAACATTCTTGCACATCGTAGAATGCAGTGCATTAAAGAACATTAATGTTTCCACTCTTTTGATGGACTGCACGGCCGCTTGCAGCTGCGTGACCTGGGCACGAACTGGTTTTGATCTGTTAATATGGCAGTGAGGTAGTATCCCATCATCTGGACAGTGAAGGTGGTGGCTAGTGTGGTGGGCGATTCCCATCCGGGTGCTTCTGGGATCCGCCAGAGTTGATGGACCCACTCCAAAAACCAATCTGTCCTCCTAGGAGCCCCATGGTCAGCTTAGCCTATGGAAAACGGACTTCCAGCTTCCCTAGCCAAGTCCAAGGCCCCATATCCTATGGCTGGTTGCCACAGGGCAGAGCCTGGGTGGGGCCAACAGGCTGGACAAAATGAGGGGGGAAAGGCCGACCCCTGACTCCATCTGATGAATTCCCAGGGATTCCCGCTTCTGGGAGCTGCCTACCTGGGCTCAAACTGGTTTTACTCTGTTAATCTGGTCGTGAGGTAGTATCCGATCATCTGGACTGTAAAGGTGCTGGCTAGTGTGATGAGCAAGTCTCATCCGACTGCTTCTGGGACCCCCCAGAGGTGACAGACCCAGTCCAAAAACCAATCTGTCCTCCTGGGAGCCCCATGGTCAGCTTAGCCTGGGGAAAGCAGAGTTCCAGCTTCCCCAGCCATGTCCAAGGCCCCGCATGCTATGGCTGGTGGCCCCAGGGCAGCTCCTGGGTGGGGCCAACAGGCTGGATAAAATGGAGGGGGAAGGGCCGACCCCTGACTCCATCTGATGAATTCCCAGGGATTCCCACTTCTGGGAGCTGCCTACCTGAGCTCGAACTGGTTTTGCTCTGTTAATCTGGTCGTGAGGTAGTATACCGTCATCTGGACAGTAAAGGTTGTGGCTAGTATGGTGGGCAAGTCTCAACCGGCTGCTTCTGGGACCCCCCCAGAGTTGACGGACCCAGTCCAAAACCCAATCTGTCCTCCTGGGAGCCCCATGGTCAGCTTAACCTGGAGAAAGCGGAGAACAGCTTCCCCAGCCATGTCCGAGGCCCCGCATGCTATGGTTGGTGGCCCCAGGGCAGCTCCTGGGTGGGGCCAACAGGCTGGATAAAATGGAGGGGGGGAAGGGCCGACCCCTGACTCCATCTGATGAATTCCCAGTGATTCCTGCTTCTGGGAGCTGCCTACCTGGGCTTGAACTGGTTTTGCTCTGTTAATCTGGTCGTGAGGTAGTATTCCATCATGTGGACAGTGAAGAGGTGGCTAGTGTGGTGGGGCGAGTCTCGATCCGGCTGCTTCGGGGAACCCCAGAGGTGATGGACCAACTCCAAAAACCAATCTGTCCTCCTGGGAGCCCCATGGTCAGTTTAGCTTGGGGAAAGAGGAGTTCCAGCTTCCCCAGCCGTGTCTGAGGCCCCTCATGCTATGGATGGTCACCCCAGGGCAGCACCTGGGTGGGGCCACCAGGCTAGACAAAATGGAGGGGGGAAAGGCCGACCCCCTCACTTTATCTGATGAATTCCCAATAATTCCGCTTCTGGTAGCTGCCTACCTGGGCTCGAACTGGTTTTGCTCTGTTAATCTGGTCGTGAGGTAGTATCCCATCATGTGGACAGTGAAGAGGTGGCTAGTGTGGTGGGCGAATCTCATCCGGCTGCTTCCGGGACCCTCCAGTGGTGATAGACCCACTCCCAAAACCAATCTGTCCACCTTGGAGCCCCATGGTCAGCTTAACCTGGGGAAAGCGGAGTTCCAGCTTCCCGAGCCATGTCTGAGGCCCGCATGCGATGGCTGGTCACCCCAGGAGAGTTCCTGGGTGGCGCCACCAGGCTGGACAGCATGGAGGGGGAAAGGACCTACCCCTGACTCCATTTGATGAATTCCCAGTGATTCCAGATTCTGGGAGCTGCCTACCTGGGCTCGGACTGTTTTTGCCCTGTTAATGTGGTCGTGAGATAGTATCCCATCATCTGAACAGTGAAGGTGGTGGCTAGTGTGGTGGGTGAGTCTCATCCGGCTCTTCCAGGATCCCCCAGAGGTGATGGACCCACTCCCAAAACCCTTCTGTCCTCCTGGGAGCCCCATGGTCAGCTTAGCCTAGGGAAAGCAGAGTTCCAGCATCCCAGCCATGTCCGAGGCCCCGCATGCTATGGCTGGTCACCTCAGGGCAGCACCTAGGTGGGGGCAACAAGCTGGACAAAATGGAGGGGGAAGAGCTGACCCCTGACTCCAGCAGACGAATTCCCAGTGAATCCCGCTTCTGGGAGCTGCCTCTTGGGCTCGAACTGATTTTTCTCTGTTAATCTAGTCGTGGACGTAGTATCCCATCGTCCAGACAGCGAAAGTGGTGGCTAGTATGGTGGGCGAGTCTCATCCGGCTGCTTCCGGGATGCCACAGAGGTGATGGGCCCACTCCCAAAACCCATCTGTCCTCCTGGGAGCCCCATGATCAGCTTAACCTGGGGAAAGCGGAGTTCCAGCTTCCCCAGCCGTGTCTGAGGCCCCACATGGTATGGCTGGTGGTCCCAATGCAGCTGCTGGGTGGGGCCACCAGGCTGGACAAGAAAGAGGGGGAAGGGCCAACCCCTGACTCCATCTGACGAATTCCCAGTGATTCCTGCTTCTGGGAGCTGCCTACCTGGGATCGGACTGGTTTTCCTCTGTAAATCTGGTCATGAGGTAGTAGCCTATCATCTGGACAGTGAAGGTGGTGGCTATTGTGGTGGGAGAGTCAAATCTGCCTGCTTCCGGACCCCCAGAGTTGATGGGTCCACTCCCAAAACCCATCTGTTCTCCTGGGAGCCCCATGGTCAGCATAGCCTGGGGAAAGCGGAGTTCCAGCTTCCCCAGCCTTGTCCGTGGCCCTGCATGCTATGGCTGGTCGCACCAGGGCAGCTCCTAGGCGGGGCCACCAGGCTGGACAAAATAGAGGTGGGAAGGGCAGACCCTGACTCCATCTGACGAATTCCCAGTGATTCCTGCTTCTGGGAGCAGCCTACCTGGGCTCGAACTGTGTTTGCTCTGTTAATCTGGTCATGAGGTAGTATCCCCGTGTCTGGACAGTGAAGGTGGTGGCTAGTGTGGTGGGTGAATCTCCTCCAGCTGCTTTCGGGACCCCCCACAGAGGTGATGGGCCAACTTCCAAAACCCATCTGTCCTCCTGGGATCCCCATGGTCAGCTTAGCCTGGGCAAAGCGGAGTTCCAGATTCCCCCAGACGTGGCTGAGGCCCCGCATGTTATGGCTGGTCGCCCCAGAAGAGCTCCTGGGTGGCGACACCAGCCTGGTCAACATGGAGGGGGAAAGGACCGACCCCTGACTCCATCTGATGAATTCCCAGTGATTCCCAATTCTGGGAACTGCCTACCTGGGCTTGGACTGGTTTTGCTCTGTTAATCTGGTCATGAGGTAGTATCCCATCATCTGAACAGTGAAGGAGGTGGCTAGTGTGGTGGGTGAGTCTCAACCGGCTGCTACCGGGACCCCCAGAGGTGATGGACCCACTCCCAAAACCCATCTGAACTCCTGAAAGCCCTATAGTCAGCTTAGCCTGAAGAAAGCGGAGTTTCAGCTTCCCCAGAGTGTCTGAGGCCCTGCATGTTATGGCTGGTGGCCCGAGGGCAGCTCCTGGGCTGGCCACCAGGCTTTACAAAAAAGGAGGGGGAAGAACCGACCCCTGACTCCATCTGACGAATTCCCAGTGATTCCTGCTTCTGGGAGCTGCCTACGTGGGCTTGAACTGGTTTTTTTCTGTTAATCTTGTCGTGAGGTAGTATCCCATCATGTGGACAGCAAAGGTGGTGGCTAGTGTGGTGGGCGGAGTCTCATCCGGGTGCTTCCGGGACACCCCAGAAGTGATGGGCCCACTCCCAAAACCAATCTGTCCTCCTGGGAGCCCCATGGTCAGCTTAGCCTGGGGAAAGAGGAGTTCCAGCTTCCCCAGCCGTGTCTGAGGCTCTGCATGCGATGGCTGGTCGCCCCAGGAGAGCTCCTGGGTGGCGACACCAGCCTGGACAACATGGAGGGGGAAAGGACCGACCCCTGACTCCATCTGACGAATTCCCAGTGATTCCCAATTCTGGGAACTGCCTACCTGGGCTTGGACTGGTTTTGCTCTGTTAATGTGGTCGTGAGGTAGTATCCCATCATCTGGACAGTGAAGGTGGTGGCTAGTGTGGTGGGTGAGTCTCATCCGGCTGCTTCCGGGATTCCCCAGAGGTGATGGACTCACTCCCAAAGCCCATCTGTCCTCCTGGGAGCCCCATGGTCAGCTTAGCCTGGGGAAAATGGAGTTCCATCTTCCCCAGCCATGTCTGAGGCCCCACATGGTATGGCTGGTTGCCCCAGTGCAGCTGCTGGATGGGGCCACCAGGCTGGACAAAAAAAGAGGGGAGAAGGGCCGACCCCCTGACTCCATCTGATGAATTCCCAGTGATTCTTGCTTCTGGGAGCTGCCTACCTGGGCTTGGACTGGTTTTGCTCTGTTAATCTGGTCATGAGGTAGTATCCCATCATCTGGACAGTGAAGGTGGTGGCTAGTGTGGTGGGCGTGTCTCATCTGCCTGCTTCCGGGACCCCCCAGAATTGATGGGCCCACTCCCAAAACCCATCTGTCCCCCTGGGAGCCCCTTGGTCAGCTTAGCCTGGGGAAATAGGAATTACAGCTTCCCCAGCCTTGTCCGTGGCCCCCATGCTATGGCTGGTCGCACCAGGGCAGGTCCTAGGCGGGGCCACCAGGCTGGACAAAATAGAGGTGGGAAGAGCAGACCCTGACTCCATCTGGCGAATTCCCAGTGTTCCCGCTTCTGGGAGCTGCCTACCTGGGCTCGAACTGATTTTGCTCTGTTAATCTGGTCGTGAGGTAGTATCCCCATGTCTGGACAGCAAAGGTGGTGACTAGTGTGGTGGGCGAATCTCATCCAGCTGCTTCCGGGACCCCCAGAGTTGATGGGCGAACTCACAAAACCCATCTGTCCTCCTGGGAGCCCCATGGTCAGCTTAACCTGGGCAAAGCGGAGTTCCAGCTTTCCTAGCCATGTCTGAGGCCCCACATGCTATGACTGGTCGCCCCAGGGGAACTCCTTGGCGGTGCCACCAGGCTGGACAAAATGGAGGGGGAAGGGCCGACCCCTGACTCCATCTGACTAATTCCCAGTGATTCCCGCTTCTGGGAGCTGCCTACCTGGGCTCGAACTGGTTTCGCTCTGTTAATCTGGTCATGAGGTAGTATCCCAGAGTCCGGATAGCAAAGGTGGTGTCTAGTGTGTTTGGCGATTCTCAACCGGCTGCTTCCGGGACACTCAGAAGTGATCGGCCCATTCCCAAATCCCATCTATCCTCCTGGAAGCCCCATGGTCACCTTAGCCTGGGCCAAGCGGAGTTCCAGATTCCCCAGCCATGTCTGAGGCCCTACATGCTATGCCTGGTCGCCCCATGGGAGCTCCTGGGCGGGGCCACCATGCTGGAGAAAATGGAGTGCCCAAGGGCCAACCCCTGACTCCATCTGATGAATTCCCAGTGATTCCCACTTCTGGTAGCTGCCTACCTGGGCTTGGACTGGTTTTGCTCTGTTAATCTGCTCGTGAGGTAGTATCCCAGCCTCTGGACAGAGATGGTGGTGGCTAGTGTGGTTGTCGAGTCTCATCCAGCTGCCTCCGAGACCCTGAGAGGTGATGGGCCCACTCCCAAAACCCATCTGTCCTCCTGGGAGCCCTATAGTCAGCATAGCCTGGGGAAAGCGTAGTTCCAGCTTCGCCAACCATGTCCGAGGCCCTGCATGCTATGTCTTGTCGCCCCAGGGCAGCTCCTGGGCGGGGCCACCAGGCTCAACTAAATGGAACAGGGAAGGGCTGACCCCTGACTCCATCTGACGAATTCCCAGTGATTCCCGCTTCTGGGAGCTGCCTACCTGGGCTCAAACTGGTTTTGCTCTGTTAATCTGGTCATGAGGTTGTATCCCAGCATCCGGACAGCAAAGGTGGTGGTTAGTGTGGTGGGCGAGTCTCATCCGGCTGCTTCCGAGACCCCCTGAGGTTATTGGCCCACTCCCCAAACCCATTTGTCCTCCTGGGAGCCCCATTGTCAGCTTAGCCTGGGGAAGCGTGGCGTTCTAGCTTCCCAGCCGCGTCTGAGGCCCTGCATGCTATGGCTCCCTTCTTTCCCTCTTGCTCCTCTTCTTATTCCTCCTCCTTCTCGTGCTGTTTCTGCTTTTTGCTTCTCCTCCTTGTCTTCTCATTTTTCTCTCTCTCCCTTCTCTTACGCCTTGCTTACAGTAGATGCATTTAGGGGGTTGTCCTGTATATCCCTTTGCCTACATTCAATGCTCAGTTCTATTCTGGTGTTACCATTTTCAACAATGTCCCTTCCCAGAAGCTTTTTTAACAGCTGGTGTATGTTTGTGTGTTGGATCATGGTCAAGAACTCTGTTTGTCCTGGACAGGTCAGCACGTGACATTTGAATATTGGATTCTAAATTCACATCTTAAAATATGAACTTAGTTATCCCTGAGGCTCCATCCTAGGTTCTACCTGCTCTGTTCCTGGCATCCCCTCCCATCCTCTCATCAAACTGAATGATACGGTAAACACAGCAGCAAAGGACGCAAATGTGGAAAAATAAACCAAATGTTCTATGTCCTCCAGAGAGACCCAAATCCACAGGAGGCCCTCTGCGTGACCTTCAAATCCCCACCTGTCTCTCCGGTCACAGAGTCCACAAAGGACACCAGGTGCACCTGTCAAATCCCTGTCCTGAGACAGGACTCAGGGTCCTTCAACCTTGTATAGATCTGAATAAAGTCCTAGAATGACATATTTCAAATCACTATCAAAAGAGGAATGGATAAAGGAAAGTTTGCCTCCACATCCATGAATTGTAGCACTGTTTAGATTGCCAGGAAAGTGCCATTCTACTGCATGGTGGATGTGCTCAAAGACTTTAAGATTGGTAAAATAAATCACACATGCAAAAGACATACATTGCATGGTTTTTGCTATAACGAAGTGCCTAGAGCAGAAAACTGAGGAAATAAAAATGAAATATGACTGCTGTAGTTGGTGTAAGGAAAATTAGTACTTACTATGCACATCCTGTTAGTGTGGAAGTAGAAAATGTCCTTTAAAATAATTCTTCAACAACTGTGACTATATAGCACTGTTTAACTGTATATTGTCCTGTTTAATATGCTTAAGATGATTAAAAATGGGCTGGGAGATAAAAGTTTAAATTTTCTTAACACAGTGGTTGTCAATGACTTGCAGATATGGCAGTAGAATGGCAAATACAAAGGAAAATTAGAAAAATTAGAGTTCATGACATTAATGCTATTAGATAAATTCTGGGTCTGGTCCATCACCCCAATAGAGCCTTAGAAGAAGCTAGAGGAACCTCTGCACCATGATGGCACCCATTTTCAAGGTCTGAACTCCACAGCTCATCAGAGCCCCTATGTAGAGAGCAGCCTATTTCAAGCCCAGGTATGCTGGTCTTGGCTGCTAAAGTCACCGGGCTTCTGTGGAGATGGAGCTGGGATCCCTTTCCCCACCTCTGTCCCATTCGGGGTCACAGTGGACCCACCCAGGAACTGCTCCCGGCTGTCGTCTGTGAACCAGTCACAGATATATGGGACAGAGCTGCTGCTGGCTCCTCCATTGCACGTGGTGCAGTACATCAGTAAATGGAAGAACTGAGAACATATTTAATTATCTCACCTGCGTGGCAGAGCCTGGCAAGCTACCCGTGTCATATTTGATATGCCAGAAACAGTGACAATAATGGACCTCACTCCCATACCCGAACGAATGCTTTGAGGCTCTTCGTGTTCCTGGAGCGAGCATATGCCCATGGGGAACTGTAGCATGCAATAGGGATGAATGGAGATGTCACTCGTGCCCGCTCGAGCAAATCTATGAACAACGTGAAGACAAGTGATACAAGTGACAAGCGATATTACATAAATCACATCAAAGAAAACAATGAAAAACTATTAGACTGAAAATTTCAGGAGCACAGCAACTGTAAACCAATGGGAAATCAATAAAATGTGTTGGTAGAAGGTAGATCGAAGGATATGCCAAGGAAGTTCTGATGGATACTGCCTATTAACAGATACACAGGGACTTCTGGCAGACTGTCTCCCAATAGAGTTAGTATGTAGAAATCCCTAGTGAGACTGTTAATCAAGCTGCAGGTACCCAGACAAAGCTATCCTAGGTCATTTCTCTGCACATTTCCCTGTTGGCTATAACTAGACCAAGATGGACTCTAATGGACGATGCTTAAAGTTGGGCAGAAAATATGTTTTTCTTGTACTTCTGTCTGACAGGTCCTTGCCATCATGGGCTAGTCAGGAAGGCTGCATTAGCAACTGTAATGCATTCTTTTGTTCATCTCCTCTGACCTAGATAGCTCCCCCTGCAGGGTTTTGGTTCCTGGTTGTCTCCTTCCTATTATTCTTAAATCTTATGCAAAGAATGTGAACAGTCTTTGTAATGTAAACCATGTAAACTTTAAGCTGTATTGCCCTTTGAGACTATGGGATAAGAGAGTTGGGGTCTTGGTGGAGGTGGTCAGTCAGTCAAATGAGTTAGTTCAAGAGAATGAGCTCAGGTCAGTGAGCTTAGGTCAGTCAGCTAAAGTCAGTTAGCTGCGGTTAGTCAGCTGCCAAGATGAGAACTGCTGCCCCTCCGGCTGGTGATCATTAAAAATATTAACGGATATACATCGTGTTCCTGGTGTCTCATCTCTGCGCCTCCCACCCGACAGGACATTCTCGATTCAAAATGATTTCAATCAGATTAATGGATGTACCTCAGTCACATGAAAGAGAATGGTTTTAATTCCCATGAAAGGGAGTTTTCTTAAGAAAGGAGCATTCTTAGTACCCAAAAATAAAGCACACCTCACCCAACTAAAAATGGACAATGAATGAACAGACATTATCCAAAGAGTACTGGGCAAAGGATTAAAGGGTCAATGGAAAAGACACTCGCCACCAGGGAGACGCCATCCCAAACCTCATGAGTGGCCCCCCACAGGATCCTGAGGGCAGTTTTGTCAGTGTCTGATGTTGACTCATTTGGGCTAGTGCATGAGAGGAAATTGAGCCCTCACATATTGCTAGTGGGAATGACAGTCCATTGTACCACCTGCCAACTATATGGTAGTCCCAGGAAAGTCTAAACTCAGAGCTTTCCCATGACCCAGCCATTCCACCTCCGTGGTAGAGCAACAGCAGTGAAAAGTGTCAGCACACCAAAATAGTGTGTGCAAACCTCATAGAGACTGTCAGAGTATCTATCCAGTTCCAAAGGGCCCATTCATTGATACAAAACCAGCCTTCGCCTACCAATCTCTTGGACTGGTATGCAAAAGAGAATGAAGAACTTAGCTGCTCTGGCCCCAGAAACACCTGTGTAGAGCCACTGTTCGACTCTGGCATGTGCGTATGGGGTTGGGTCACCAGAGAGCGCACTGGGGGCTTCAGGAAGGTCTGATGTGTCCAGACGCAGGAGCCTTATCCAGCTGCTCTGCGCACACAGTCTCTGCCTCTCGCTTACAGAGCCAGAGCAAAGTCTGCCAGTGCCCAACGACCTGCTCTATTCGAGGTGGGGACTAACTCCAACGCTGAGAAGGCCAATGGACATCAGGTCTGGCTTAATGGTTACCTAGTGGGGAGCCATTGGGGCTGGAAGACCTCAAGCCTGTGCCATGCAGGGGCTCATCACAGCCTCCCTTGAGGGTCCCGGGGTGGCAGAGGTAGATGAGAGAGAGAGAGTGACTGTCTGTCTTCTCCCCTCTCCATCTCATTTAAGTCACTCAGGGGCCCACTGATGGCACTGTTCCCAAGTTTCACCCCCTCCATTCCCTGCAGACTGAGGATGGGCTTAGAAACTCCACCCCTGCGGGTCTGGCCAGAGACAGTGTTGGGGACAAAGTGTTAAAGCAGAAAGCTGGAGGATAGACAGAAAGGGCAGGGGCGCTGCTGGGGGCTGCCTGCTCTGTCTCTGGTCTCTGTCGCAGAGGCCTTGCCCAGTGAGGGAAGCCCCAAACCTTAGGCCCATGATGCAGGCCCCTGTGCGTGTAAGCGATTCCCAGGTTAGATAGCTCACACTGACCATTAATGGAAGAATGTCTCCCCCTTTCCTGCAATAATCCCTTGTTGTTAGATGAAGATATCGAACACCCAGGAGCATCCAGGCTCTCAGTCCAGGAGGCCGGTAGCCCCGACTCCAGTCGTTTTCTCTCACCTTCTTTACTTTATCCTTTGGAGGCCCAGATCAACCTCGCTCACCGGACCTGGTTGCCTGCAGGATACTTCTCTCTCGCTCCCGCATGAGCAAGCACGAGCCCTGGTTACGTTCTTTCGTGTTGCAGGTTCCTCGGCTCCTCACATTTGCCCCCAAATCCAGTTTTTTTGGGTGACCAGGTGGACCCTCCTGGTCCATTACACTGTTACCATAGTAACATTAGTGAGGATCCTGCCCAGTGCCTGCAACACAGGTGCTCTGACTGCTCCTGAGCACCAGGGGGCGCCGTGAGTCACACAGTGTATCTCAGACAGGAGACTTGCCACAGCTGACCAGCAGCAGCTCCTATAGCTAAAAGCTTATTACACAGATGGCCACAACATTACTTAATCCTCCAGGAGTGAAGGGCAAAGCCCAAGTTCTACTCAGGGCTCTTAGATCGCTGGAGCAACATGCAGCAGCCTCCGGGCAGTTAGCAGGTGACATGTATTTAGTCCCTGAGCTATTGGGCAGCACTGAGCCGCAGCCCCCTGAGGAGGTGACAGCCAGCCAAAGCACAGGGGAAGACCCAGGACGCACATGGCTCCTCCTGGCCCTCTTTGAGGGCTGGCTGAGCACTGGGCCCTCCTGGCTGGACATAGTAGAGTAGTCCATTACCATGTTTCTGTCACAACCTGGGCTTGACCCTGGGCCATCAAGGAGAGGACGGCCAGGAGCCCACCTCTGCTCCAGAGTGGAGGACCATCTGCTCACCCGAGTCTCCAGGCCGTCACAACACGAACTGCCTACACCAGTTGCAGAAACTCCCCCACGTAGCCCTGGCGGGTGGGTCTCTGATGTGATCTGGTCTCTCCCCACTTAGCCCTGGTGGGGGTCTCTGATGTGATCCGGTCTCTCCCCACTTAGCCCTGGTGGGAGTCTCTGATGTGATGCGGTCTCTCCCCACTTAGCCCTGGTGGTGGTCTCTGAGTTTCCTCGTGTGATCCCGTGGTTCAGCTCTTACCCTGCCCGAGACTGGACATGTAGTTTAGGCCCTCCCCAGAGCGGGTCCAGCCATAGGAGGTGAGCACAGCCCTCTTGATTGCTGCAAATGCTGCTCCTGTTCCTGGGCCCATCCTAGGTTGCCCATTTTGGGGACAACACACAATCTAGGGAGCACCAAGGCTGCTTACACACCTACAGCACAAGGATCCCCTGCAGCGATTCCCAGCAGGGGCAGCGGTGTGCCGGTGCTCTCTGAACCTGCCTGGGACGGCTTTCGTCCGACCTAACCAACCGCAAGCATAGACACAACTGCCAGACCGTTCTGGCTCTCTAGGAGTCGAGGCTGGATACTGGAACTTTGCTCCCCTCCTTACCCATGCAATTGCGGCCCCTTAGTCTTCATCCTATTCAAGTGGAAACACGCACCCTCCCAGGAAAGCTGTGGTGCCCCTTTGCTCGGGACCAGACTGTGACAACACGTCCCGAGTCCCAGCATGACCCTCCCGGCCATCAGGGGAGTGAAGTCCTGGTCTCAGTGAGCTGCCGCCCCATATATAACAGGAAGGAATAGTCAGAGCGTCCACGTCCACGCTGCTTGTCACTCTGGGAGCTCCATCGGCAGTGGCACCACTCTGAGCCTCCTCTCCCCAGTACAGCTGCGCAGCCCGGCTGCCCCTCTAGGGTCTGTTCCGTGGCGTGTCACCGCCACGAAGACAAAGCAGCCCCGGGACCCCCAGTGTCCCGACAGCGTGTGAGGCTTCCCGGTCCTACCCACAGAGAGCAGAGCTTTCCCCTGCCTGCTCGGGTGGATTCTTCTCCCAGCCAGTACTATGGTGGTCCCCGGGGAGAGAGACTCACCAACAGGAACTACAGGGAGGTACAGGCCAATCTTTGGGGGTAGCACAGGCCTCACCAGGCTGCTGTGCATCTGCTGTGTCTAAGGCACTTGCAGGGCCAATGATCTGATGTCTGGACACTGCACTGCGAGGGGCCAAGGAGGAGCACGGAGCAGCAGCAGGAGGGGGTGGCGTGCCTTGTCCAGCTGTGCCACGGAGAACGGACTCACTTCATGTCTCCCACAGCCAAGCACAGCCGCCACATTGTCCATGTCTCCCACAGCGTCAGTCAGAGAGAGCCGAGCACAGCCGCCACATTGTCCATGTCTCACACAGCGTCAGTCAGAGAGAGCCGAGCACAGACATCACATTGTCCATGTCTCCCGCAGCGTCAATCAGAGAGAGCCGAGCACAGCCGCCACATTGTCCATGTCTCTCACAGCGTCAGTCAGAGAGAGCCGAGCACAGACATCACATTGTCCATGTGCCCCACAGAATCCATCAGAGAGAGCCAAGCACAGTTGCCTCATTGCCCATGTCTCCCACAGCGTCAGTCAGAGAGAGCAGCGCACAGCTGCCACATTGTCCATGTGTCCCACAGCGTCAGTCAGAGAGAGCTGAGTACAGCCGCCTCATTCTGCATGTCTCCCACAGCGTCAGTCAGAGAGAGCCACGCACAGCCGCCATATTGTCCATTTATACCACAGTGGTGAGCTGCCTCACTCTCCAGGGCCTATTCTGAGTCCATCAGGCATGCAGCCAGGCGGAGCCATCTCAGGCCGGAGGCTGCTGGTGCTGGGGAGGAGTCTAAAGCATTGGCCTAAACCATTCCTGACAGGAACCACTTCTGATGCTGCACTCTGCATAAGGCAGAAAAATCCAGACCACCAAAGGCGCTTTGGACCCTTAACTGTCGGGGCTGCAGAAGATTGTAGTTCTGGAACATCCAGGCAGGTTCCTGAGCAGGGGCAGGCAGACAGGAAGTACTCATGCCCTGTTCCTTGTCTTTACTTAAGAATCCGCTGCACCCAGTCTTGGTTGTTCATCAAGAAGGATTCCATTACCTTCCAATAATCTGAACAGAGACTCACAGACATGGGGCAGAGCTGCTACTAGCTCTCCCTGTGCCCAGCCGCTCACGAGGGCCTGGGAGGGATGGCAGGTTCTAGCCCTGGCCCGCCACCCCAGCAGAGCCTCGCAAGAAGCCAGACAAACCCCCTCCCCCCACTCCATGAGGGCCTTCATTTTCCACATCCGGACTTCCCCCTCATCAGAACTCCACCAGCAGACCAGCCTATCACAGCCCTGCTTTGCAGCCGCTTGCAGCCGCATGGTTCATCAATAAATGCTGGATTTAGAGATGACTACAAGAGTATGCTACCCGCACAGCAGAGCATGCAAGCTACCCATGTCATATTTGATATGCCAAATACCAGTAACAATTATAGACTTCATTCCCATGACCTGACGGAATGGTTTGAAGCTCTTTATGTTCCTGGAGCAAGCAGGTACCCTTGGGCTTTACTTGCATGAGACAGGACATATTGAGATGTTACTGGTGCCTACTCAAGCAAATCGATGATGAACGGGAAGACAGTGATACAGTGATACAGTGAAAGAATCTGCCGGGACTGGTGCACATTCTCTGAATAGTGCAGCTTGTTACATCTCTAAGACAGTTACCATGACCTGCCTGGGTTTATAACCATGCATACAATCTCCTCCCCATTGCTGAAATGGGAAAAGTGTGCGCCCCACAGTGAGACACTTTCCCCAGGCCTGAGTCCTTGGGAAATTCTAGAGAAACTCACCTAAAATCTTTGTCTGTTGTCGACTAGGACCAGAGACAGCAAAGAGGCTCAGTGTTCATCAACCATTGCACGTCGTCCCAGTGTTCAGAATCTAGTTGGGATACTGGGGTCAAACCCACTTGGCTTGTGGAAGACAAACCCACAGATACTGTCCTGTCTCTCACCCTGAACTTCCTGGTTTGGAGGCAGAGAGATTCCCAACACTGTTAACCATGTGGCTCTAGGCACCACCGCGACACCTCCTGCTGCCAGAGCCTCTGCGCCCCTCATGTGTAAGGGTCCCTCTCAGTCTCCGCTTCTGCCTCCACCCACACCCCGGCCTTGGTCAGACCAGATCTGTCATAACTTCTCACACTCTTGTCTTTGACCATTTTCCCTCCAACTGAATCTGTGTATCCCACAGGTGACCGAGCTCACTCTGCCTGTCCCTCTTCTGAACCCTCCAAGCATTTGCTCTTTGATCCATCCCAAGGCAAAGGCAGCACCTGGGAGCCTTGTGCATGTCCCCAGGGTTGGGCGAGCCTGGTGGACCCAGCACCTCTCCCTCCTGATGGATGGGGAGGAATCTTCCCCTACCCAGGGAGCACACTGCTCCATGGGTCCCCATTCCCCTCGGACACTCTCACCGGGCTCAAGTCATGTCAGCCCAGTAACCACAACTGATGTGAGAGACAGCAAATAGTATCCAATGAATTAAAATTTATTCACTATTTACATACAATGACACAAAGGGGCCACCCCAGCGCATTCCTGCCCCCAAATCCCCCTCCCTCATAGCCCAACACAGAGCAGCCCCTACCTGAGCACCAGAGGAGCAGCCAAAGCTACTGGGGCAGCCAGACCTGGGGTGTGGTCAGGAGGAGCCCGCCCCACTGTTCTACTGGCTACAGCGTCTCTTCCTCCTCCGGTCCCCCCAGGCTGGAACCTTCTCTTCGGAGGGAGTGAGGGGCCCACCTCCTCCGCAGCCAATGCTGAGTCCCCAGACAAACTGGGGTGCCCCCTGGGGAAGGGGGTCTTCTGGGCAGTGCTGCTCCTTGGGCGCTTCCTAGAAGGGGCAGCAGCAGGGGCAGCAGCCTTGCAGGCCCTTCTGTGAGGAGCTGGGGGCCAGGGAGCCCCACAAACTCTAGGGCAGCGGGGCCAGTGTCAGGGCCAGGGTTCAGGGGCAGTCCCCAGGGCAGCAGGCTGTGGTCAGAGTCCAGGAAGAAGGCCAAGCTGGGCAGTTTCTCCACCTCACTGGAGGCCTCTGCTGACCCTGGCAGCCCCCTGTCAGGAGGACCCTCTCCCGGCATGCAGGAGTCCCTGCTGCCCACAGTGGGGTCAGCATGGCGGCAATAGGGCGACTGTCCTGCCCACAGGGGTGGAGACTCCTGGCATCCCAGAGAGGAGACAAAGGTGTCAGGTGCCATCACATTGGCCTCTGCCCGGCCAGGCCTTGGGGCATCTCCAAAGCCAGTCTCTGGGCGGCAGGGTTCAGCGCTGGCCCCTGGCCTGTGCCCCCGGGCAGGTGCGGGGGCACCGTGGCCGGGTGCACTCTCAGCTGGACTCGAGTCATTTGGGGACACGTGGTGTGGGAGACGAGCCTTCATGGTCCCCCTTCTCCTGCGGGGCCCGCAGCTGCTCTTCCATAAGCTGAGGGGAGTAGGGGACAGAGTGGGCATGAGAGGGGTCTCCGTGTGGGGGCCATGGGGAGGGTGACCCCAACTTCCTTTGGGAACAGACACCCAGCTCTGTGCAATCTGGGGCCAATACCCCCACCACCGCTCCCTTCACACCTGTATCCAGGTGCTCAGCCCTCTCTGTGACCCAGGCAAGGAGGCCAATGGATTAACTGGGACCCACTTCTGCGGTGCATCCCTGACTCATGCACTGCCCGACTCCCCTGCATCCTCTGGGACCTCTCACCTGTCTCCCCTTCTCCTGAACTAGCCCCGAAACTCCGTCCAGCTTGCTCCAGGTCTACTGCCTTATCTGCAACCCTCCCAGTACCCCATAGGTGCCCCCGGACTCCCCAGAGTCCATCTGCCTCTCTCCTGTGTGGGGGGTGAGTCCTTCCTCTCTTCCAGCTCCTCTGCCAGGGCCGAGAGTTCCAGCTGGGGCTCTGGGGAGAGCAGGTGCTCCAGGAAGCTTGGGGTGAATGACGGCCTCGACCTGAGCAGAAGGAAGTGGGGGGTCAGGGTCCCTGTGGGGACCGAGAGGGAAAGTGGGAGCAAACAAACCCCTTCCCCAGGCACAGCGCAGGGGGCTTGGGAGGCTGCACAATGTGCTCACACGGACCCACACGGGGGATCCTACACCCACACAAACACAAATGAAGTGAAAATACACACCCACTCACACACACTCACAAAGGCACACAGGATTGTTACCGTGTCTCATGTTGAAGCACGTATGAACAGACATATATGTGCATGCAGAAACTAACATAGACACAGAATAGCATTTTGTAGTTTTCTTTGTATAGGTCCTTTATGTCCTTAAACTGACTATTTAAAAAAATAAATTTTAAATTGAATCATAGAGAGATAGACAGTTACAAAGTTGTTCATTGAGGAGGCTCTAGCGACAGCACAGTGGGTATGGGGTTTGCCTTGCACAAGAACAACCAGGGTTCGATCCCGTCATTTCATTTGGTCCCCTAGTGCGCCTCCAGGAGTAATTTCTGAGTTAAGAACCAGGAGTAATCCTTGAGCATTGCCGGGTATGACCCAAAAAACAATACAAATAAACAAGAAACCCCAAAAACCAAAAACAAAGGTTGTTCATTGATTGAGTTCCAGTCATATAATGTTCCATTACCCGTCCCTTCACCAGTGTACATTTGCGATACTGCTGATGAGTTTTCACGTGCATATAATTTCAGCAGCACGTTTATCAACACCTCCCTTCCCCTCTGCCCCACCAACTCCCGTGTGGATCAGTTCTCCCATTGTGTTGCCTTTGGTCCTTTGTTGCTACCTTGTGTGTCTTAAGGCCTACGTATGAGAGAGATCGTTCTGTATCTGCCACTTTCCTCTGTCTGACCACTCAGCATGACGTTCTACAATGGGAACTTCTCTCTTTTGTGGGGTGGAAAATGGGAAGTACCTAGACGTGCTTAGGACTAACTCCTAGTTCATGCTTAGGATGTCTGTGGTGCCAGATTTTCAAATCTAGTTTGGCGTCACATGCAAAGCAGGCACTGTGCCCACTGTACTGTCCTTCTAGCCCCACATGAACTTTCTCTAACTGTACAACGTCTCAAATGTTTTATAATGCTGTGTTTTTTTGTCTCCAAACTTTTTCCTACTTTGTAGTTCTCTTTTTTGTTCCATTTTCTGTTCACAACGGTTGCTTCATTTCTATGTTATGTGAATCTCCAATTGTTTTACTTGTTAATGTTTATTTTTTGCCACTGTAGTCAGATAAAATGCTTAGCATAATTTTGATCTTGAAATTGCTAAGAATATTTTTGGCCCAAAGCATGATCAGTCATGGGAAGTGTTACAAATGTACTTGAGAAGTTTGTGATGCATAGAATGCTATATGTATATATACATGCATGTGTGTGTTTGTGTGTGTGTGTGTGTGTGTGTACTATCACTTGTAACCCTTGTCTTCCCGTTGTTCATCAATTTGCTTGAACGGGCACCAGTAACATCTCTATATGTCGTGTCGCAAGCAAGTGTAGCCCAAGGGCATCTGCTTGCTCCAGCAACACCAAGAGCCTCAAACCATTCCTTCAGGTCATGGGAATGAGGTCCATAATTGTTACTGGTTTTTGGCATATCAATTAAAACAAGGGCAGCTTGCCAGGCTCTGCTGTGTATGTGGTATACTCTCAGTAGAAGGCTCTCATCTCGAGCATTTACTGATAAAACTCAAAGGGGAAAGATCAGGTTTTCTCTTGGGTGGAGCTCTGAGGAGCTGTGGAGTCAGGATGTTGAGAATGATTGACCTCATGGTGTGGGGGTTCCTCTGTCTTCTTTCTAGGCTCACTGGGACGATGGGTCATGGCTAGAACCTGCCTAGAACGGTATACAGTATATAAATGTGAAAGATCCTGGTTAGGACCTGATCCTAACATCCAGTACTATCTAAGACTGTCGAGCTGCCATGGAGCGACATACGGAGCTGTGAGTCTGGCATGTCTCTCTTCGAGGTTTGCTGGAATGGAGGTGGAGGAATGGGAGGAGGAGCCCAAATCTCCACTCCAAGTCGGACCAGCATTGCCCCTCCCCAACACGTGTGAGTGAATCCTTGTTGCTATGTTGGACTCGGCCTGGGGCTGGCCGAGCCCTTTACTGCCCTCAGGAGCTCCATGGGTTGCTTCCACGTGGGGCCGAGCAGCGCAGCTGTGCATCTGGAGTAGTTGGTTCTGGATTGTCTCTCTTCCGGGGTTGCCAATGGAGATGTGGGTCGGCAACACACGCCAGACCCACAGTGTGTACTGTGTCAGTATACATATATGTATTTTTGTTCATTAGTGCTATAAATCTGTTTTATGATTCTCTGACTATTGTTGAAGCTCTTAACTATTGATATATTACTATTTATTCTCCATTTATTTATAATTGTGATTTGATGAAGAATATACAAATATTTAAATTTGCAAATATAAAAAATTCCAATTATTCATCTTCATGTATGAAGTTTTGTTTCCACAATGACCTATTTAGTTTCATATTAGCATTTTAAAATTGTTTCACATGATTTAAAAATATTTTATTATACCACCATTAGATATAGAATTACAAAGATGTTCATGTTTGGGTTTCGGTCATACAGTTCCATAACCCCTCCCTCCTACATTGCCCATTTCCCACCACCAATGTCCTCGATTCCCTGGCCCTCGTGCCCCACCCCAGCCTGCCTCTATGGCAGGTTCTTTATCTCTTTTCTCTCTCTCTCTCTCTCTCTCTTCCTTTTCTTACACATTGTGATTGTAATACATATACTTAGAGGTTATCATGTGTATCTTTTGGCCTGTATTTAATGCTCAGTTCTAGGTTGGTATTAACACTTTTGACAATTATTAGCACACTGTTCAATTCTCCATCTTACTTAACCTCAGACTTCCACACATTTGTGGTAATTTCTACTTTGACAAGACTTCCTGATCCATGCTTCACTCGACCTTGGATATTGGTATCATAATTTGTATGTATGTATATGTATGTGTTGGCAGAAGGTAGATTTAAGGATATGTGAAGGAATGTCTGATGGATACTGCCTGTTAACATATATGCAGGGTATTCTGGCAAACTGTCTCCCAATAGAGTTAGTATGTATAATTCCCTACTGAGACTGTTAATCAAGCTGCAGTTATAAAGACAAGGCTATCCTAGGTCATTTCTCTGCACATTTCCCTGTTGGCTATAATTAGCCCAAGATGGAGTCTAAGGGACAATGCTTAAAGTTAGGCAGAAAACAGGTTTTTCTTGTTCTTCTGTCTGACATGTCCTTGCCATCATGGGCTAGTCAGGAAGGCTGCAAGAGCAACTATAATGCGTTCTTTCGTTCATCTCATCTTACCTAGATAGCACCCCCTGCAGGTTTTTGGTTCCTGGTTGTCTCCTTCCTATTATTCCTAAGTCCTATGCAAAGAATGTGAAATGTCTTTGTAATGTAAACCATGAGCTGTATTGCCCTTTGAGACTATGGGATAAGAGAGTTGGGGTCTTTGTGGAGGTGGTCAGTCAGCTCAGGTCAGTCAGCTCAAGTGAGTCAGCTCACATCAGTGAGGTCAGGTCAGTCAGCTAAAGTCGGTTAGCTGCGGTTAGTCAGCTGCCAAGATGAGAACTGCTGCCCCTCCGGCTGGAGATCATTAAAAATATTAATGGATATACATCGTGTTGCTGGTGTCTCTTCTCTGTGCCTCCGATGAGACAGGACATTCCTGCTTCATCTGGCGCCCAATTGCGGGGCAGGCCTGAAGGTGAGACACAGGTTACGGGCGGGAAAAATAGGAGATAAGTTGCACAGGGTTTGTAGTCTGCAGCAAGCCAGAGTAAAAAAAAATTTTTTTTTTTTTGCGATGGGAAACTCCTCTTTGCGGTTAGAAGGGTATACTGATGTGCTTACGCTTCTCACTAAGGCAGCTGGACTGCTGTTCAGAGTGTTTTAAAAAGTCTCCTTAAGAGAATACAGAAGCATTGCTACTGGTTTGAACCAGAGAGCAGGAAAAAGTTCAAACTGAAAGTATGGAAAAATGTTGGAAAGGATTTAAGATGTGCCCATAGAAAAGGGGAAATAATCCCCTTAGAAGAATGGGGTGCATATGCTTGCATTAATTTGGTTTTAGTGCCTTTTGAATCTGATTCAGAGGAGGAGGAGGAGGACTTAATTTCTTCTAGCTCAACTTCCTCCTCTCTCACCCCTTGTATCTCAGGCTAAGGAGGAACTAATCACATCTTCCCTTGAACTACCTCCTAGCAAGTCATTGTCAGCCTCACCTGCCTTTGTAAATTCTAATATGGAAACAAGGCAGGCAGCCTCACAGGATGATAGTTTTGATTCTGATGCAGAAATAGAGGTGCCTTCTCATGAGAAGGCTATCTGGAGAGAAATTCGTGATCTCCGTAGGAAATTAGATCTACTGAGTAAAAAGGCAGACAGGTAGCCTAGGCCTAGGTGACCTGAGTTTCTCTCCCTACGGTGGCTTAACGATTCCCTTTGTGAACCTGGTGTTCATGCTATTCCAATACCTCAATATCCGAATCAGGAAGTAGCTACAGCTCCACGTCAATATAAGTTAAATCATGAGCTTCGTGCATTAATGAATACTCCTGATTCTTTTGATAATAATCCACAGCTTCATGCACTTCCTGTTGCTCATCATCTAAATACACAAACTAATAGATATGAAGGTGATTATCAAGCAATTCCTTTTCAGTTTTTGACCTCCCTAAAAAGATTTTTCAACATATGGACCTACGTCTACTTGTGTTTTTGCTTTGCAGAGAATTTTGCTGAAGCTATGTCTTACTTCCTTGTGATTGGCAAGTGATTGCAAAGGGTGTTTTGGAAAAAATCACAGTATGTTCACTTTAAGTCTTGGTGGCGTGAGGAGGCAGAAAAAGTTTCACGAAAAAGGTATCCCAAAAATGCTGAAGCCACAGTAGCGAGAATCATGGGAACAGGTGTTGCAGGACTCCTTTAAGGGCCGCTGCATTTGGCTCAAAACATTAGCACAGTAAAGGCCCTAGGTGAGATGCAGGGAGGGATTACTTAAGGGCATTGGACCCTCCCTGCTTTCCATAACAATGGGAGGAAGGTCTGAGTTGCAGGGGTATAAACTAGCCGGTTTTCACTCTCACGCGCTTCTTTGGGGGGCTCTAGCTCGCTGTGAGCGTTCGCCCTGCTTGGAAGCTTTACACGTGGTGGTCGCCATCTTGGCCTACACGTGGCTGGGGTTCTAGTCTGGAATCCTAAGCATCGGGTTTTTCCTTTTGCTGATTTGTATGCCTGAACCTGTGATAAGTAAAGCCTTTTAAAACTGCATCGGATTCCTGAGTGTTCATCCATTCCTCGCCGGCTTCGGAGGTAGAAGGGAACTCGCTTCCAGGCACTGTCGGGACCCCGGCGGAGCGCCCGACAAACAGGCAATTGGTTAACGCCTGCAGATCAGATTAAAATACCTGCAGATATTTTAGATTTGACTACTAATACATGCTTGAAACCATGGCTTAATTTGGAAGCTCCAGGAAAACAAGCAATTACATTTACTAAGGTATTACAACAAGCAAATGAAACTTATGTAGATTTCTTAGCCAGGTTAGAAGATACTTCAGAAAAATCAATCCCGGATGCTACTGTGCGTGATTTACTTATGTCCACTTTGGCAGTAGAAAATGCTTCTCCTGATTGTAAAGAGGCAATCGAGCCTCAAAGTTAATGGGAAAATATACGATAGATGATTTTATTCGTGCTTGTCGTGATGTAGGGTGTGCAAAGTATCAGGCCCGAATTAGACCTGCAGAACTCTGAAATGTTAAACAAATGAGATGTTTTTAATGTGGGTAGGAAGGACATTTAAGAAGAAATTGCACTAAGAAAAGGGAAGGGAGAAACCGCCCCCCAGCCTTCTGATTCTGCCCTCTGTAAAAGGTGTGGCAGAATTGGACATAGAACCAAGGATTGTTACTCCAGGAAGCATAGAAAGGGGTCACTGCTTGCTCCCATCTCTACAGAGTCGGGAAACAAATCAAGGGGCCAGTCCCGAGGCCCCACAAACAACCCTGGAACCCTACCGAAACAATCATAAGTTTGTTGGAGAGTGAGTCTGCCAGCTTGGCTCCAGCCGAGCGGCCACGGAAACAGCGGGATTTTTTTTTTCTGTAACTAACCACGTGGCTCCAGCCATTTGTGAAGCCTCTGCCCTTCCAGCGGCCCAGCCCGCATCTTCTTCAGAAGGGGGCGGGGGGGGGGGAAACCAGACCCCTCCCAATTGGATGGGAGGAGCCAGCAGAAACCAGCAGCTCAGCACTTGCAGCCCAGAAGCCAAGTTGATGGGCGAGTGGAACAAAGACAGGCAGGCGGAATGTTTAAAACTGCTAATTTACCCTGCGATCTGTCTGCTACCTCACCTCAATCTGAAGGCAATTCTGCTTTAATTCATATTTCAAAATCTGAAACACTGGATAGCAAACCTACTTATATCACTTTACAAACTGCTAAGGATAGTACTGCTGTGGATATTTCAGTTATTCACGATTTGTTTTTAGCTCCTAACAATTTTTATGAAATTCCAACTAATATCTATGGTCCTTTGCATCCTCAAACATTTGGATTAGTAACTAGCAGTAATAATATGGAATCTAAAGATGTTAATGTTCAAATGAAGTTTTTTGATGGTAATTTTGAAAGTGAAATTATGCTCATTCTATCTGTGAAGGCTGAAATACGTATTTTTAAAGGTGAAAAGATTGCTCAGTTTCTTGTATTGCCAAAACTGCCCGTTCCTCATTATCGGCAAGGAGGTTCTGGCAACCCTAATGTTGAGGTTCTTTGGACACAATTCCTTTCAAAGGATAAACCCAGTATGGTGCTTACTTTTGAAGATGGCACTAAAATTGAAGGTTTGCTTGATTCAGGGGCCGATACAGCCATAATTGCTTCACATCATTGGCCCTCTGGATGAAAAAAACACCATGTGCTTAATGCAACTTTTACTGGGTTGGGTGTCATGACTGATATTCAACAAAGTGATGAGCCTCTCAGGTGTTCTGACCCCGATGGAGATGAGGCTGTTATTCAGCCCTATATTTTGCCTATTGCAATTACCTTATGGGGCAGAAATTTGTTTAAAAATTGGATATTGTTATGACTAAATGTAGAAACCTTTGTAAACAGCCGCATTTTTAATGCGGGCCGCTACTGGTAAAACAGCTTTACCCATTAAGTGGAAAAAACACGGAGCTAGTGTGGGTTGGCCCTTAATTACTAAAAGCTAATGGCTTTGCAACAATTGCTGGAGGAACAGCTCAACTTGCGTCATATTGTTCCATGTTCTAGTCCTTGGAATTCTCCAGGTTTAGTAATCAAAAAGAAATCAGGCAAATGGAAATGTTAACAGATTTATGCCAGGTCAATAAATCATGGAGCCTATGGGCCCTTTGCAGCCTGGCTTTCCTAATCTTGCTATGATATCAAAAACCTGGAATGTTATTGCTATTGATTTAAAAGATTGTTTTTATACTATTCCCCTTGCTGAGCAGGATAGAGAAAAATTTGCATTTACTGTCCCATCGATGAATAATGAAGCACCTAATAAAAGGTATCATTGGACAGTGTTGCCTCAAGGCATGATGAATAGTCCGACTGTGTCAATATTTTGTTAATCAACCCTTGGAGATTATACGTAAAAAATATCCCAGTGTCAAGTTAATTCATTATATGGATGTTACTATTGTACCTTCTTTTAGTAAAATCAAATATGTACATCATTCTATAGATACTTATTCTCATTTCCAATGGGCTACAGCCGCCCCATCTGAAAGAGCTGACGCAGTCATAACTCACCTGCAAGAATCTTTTTCTGTAATGGCATTCCTCATACTATAAAAACAGATATTGCTCTAGCATATAATTAGCAATGTTGAAGTCTTTTTATGCAGCTTATTCTATTACTCATGTTATAGGTATTCCTTATAATAGTACAGGTCAAGCAATTATTGAACGAGCAAATTGTATCTAAAAGAAATGCTTTACAGACAGAGAAAGGGAGTATATCTGAATTCTCCAAGCAACGAATTGCAAGAGCATCGTTTACTTTAAATTTTTCAAACGTTGCAGATAATGAAACTGCAGCTGAAAAGCATTGGAGGTCTCCCAAAAAAAATGAAATTAAAGTGACAAATAAAACCACAAAACAGGTCAAACAAAAAAAATCTTATATAAAGACATCGTGTCTGGCGAATGCTTACCAGGCTGGGTAGAAAGATGGGGTTGAGGGTTTGCTTTTATCTCCACAGATAAGGAACAATTCTGGTGTCCGACTAAAAGGCTCAAAATCCTTCATGAAAAACAACCAGATAACCAACAGGAGAAGACATCCCAAGATGTTCTGAATGAAGATGATGCAGATAATCCCAGACCAAAAGAAACGCCTGCAAGACCAGCCGATGGGAAAGAGGACAAAGCCCAGTTGCAATACTGGAAGGACTGCCAAAATAATTGACACAGCTATGAAGGTGGTATCTATTACAAGCATAAAGTTCACTCCAATCACATTTTATTTAGCTGTACTAGCCAACTTAAGTGTATTAACTAAAGTCAGTTCCAATTATACTTATTGGACGTAAATACCCAATCCTTTCCTACTACCTGCAGTCTTGTGGCAGGATATTATTCCTATTTACAATAATAAGTAAGATGGAAATATTTTCCCATAATTCTATCTTAAGGGGAAATGAATGGCTTGCACCACTTGTACCTTTTCAATTAGGATTTTCCCAAACAGATCATTTGATCATTTGAATCCCATTATTCATCGATTTGCTCGAGCTGGCGCCAGTAACATTTCAATTGGACCCTATCACGTGCCAATGTAGCCCAATGGCATCTGGTTGATTCAGGAATATGAAGAGCCTCAAACCGTTCCTTCAGGGTCTTGATAAGGATGTCTGACAATCTTGTAGGTGGGCGGCCACATGATATTTTTACATCCTGTGGGATTCAGTCCGTAACAGCTCTAGTCCAGCGGTTGTCTCCAAATCGCATTACATGTCCAGCCCATCTGATTTTCGATGCCTTGGCAAATGAGACATTGTCCCTGATTCTGGAATAGCAACGGAGGTCAGAACTCCAGATTTCTTCTCTCACTTGAGTGAGGCTAAAATTGTAAGCATAGCTCTTTTGATTCCTCTCTGGGAGACCAAATAGCATTCTCATCCTGCTTTCATAGGGCCCAGGTCTCTGAGGCGTATGTTAATGCAGGGAGAATGGTGGAGTCAAAGAGATGTTCCCGGAGCCAGAGGTTCTTTGTCCTTTTAGCTACTTCTTCAATGTTTTGAAGGCATTCCATGCTGCTCTCTTCCTCCTGCACAGCTCAGGTTTTAGGTTGTTCATCATGTTGACTTCTCGACCTAGGTACACATAACTGCTGCATTCAGAGATGTTTGTTCCATTGAGAGTGAATGGGGCCTCTGGACCTAGTTCATTTTTCATAAACATAGTTTTCTTTAGATTCAGTTGTAGACCTATGTTTCCAGATTCTCGGTCGAAGTCAGCCAGCATTTGTGCCGCTTGGCTAATGATGGTGTTATTAGAACGATGTCATCAGCGAAGCGGAGGTGGTGTAGTTGCCGACCATCTATCTTCACTCCCATTCCTTCCCATTCTAATTGTCACATGATGTTCTCGAGGGTGGCGCTGAAGAGTTTTGGTGAAATGGCATTTCCCTGTCGAACCCTCTTTTGATATCAATGATCACTTCTTTGTAGAATGGTGAGATCCTGGTGGTGAATCCGTAATACAGCTCAGGAAGGATCTCGATGTATTGGGTTTGAACACCAAAACAGATCACTGTCTTCCCGTTCATCATCGATTTGCTCGAGCGGGCCCCAGTAACATCTCCATATGTCCTGTCTCATGCTAGTAGAGCTCAAGGGCATCTGCTTGCTCCAGGAACATAAAGAGCCTCAATCCATTCGGAATAAGGTCTATAATTGTTACTGGTATTTGGCATATCAAATACAACACGGGTAGCTTGCCAGGCTCTGCCGTGCAGGTAGCATACTCTTGTAGTCAACTCTAAGTCCAGCATTTATTGATGAATCGTGTAGCCGCAAGTGGCTGCGCAAGCCGGGCTGTAATAGGCTGGTCTGCTGGGAGGAGTTCTGATGAGATACATCTGTGGAAAATCAGTTCTGAATTTCAGGAGCTCTCAGTCGGGAAGGAAGTCATAATAAAAATAGTAACACCGGGCCAGAGCGATAGCCCAGCTGGTAGGGCATTTCCTTGCACGGCCAGCCTATGCTGGCCCGGGTTCAATCCCCGGCATCCCATATGGTCCCCTGAGCACTGCCAGGAGTGATTCCTGAGTGCAGAGCCAGGAGTAACCCCTGAGCATTGCCGGGTGTGACACAAAAAGCAAAAAAAAAAAAAAATAGTAACACCGAACAGGTAATTTTTTTTGTATAAAAATCATACATAACTGATAAAGGTGTGTGTTCTCCTTCACTTTGTAATAGTTAACGGCAAAATAATTTGAAACTCTTTTGAAGGTACTATCTCCGGTACCAAGTGTTCCATATATACTTGTGTTGATTCTGCTTTAAAACTAAACACCTGAGAAAGTTTGTATTTTCTCAGCTCGAGTAGGAATCTGGATGCCTGTGATGTGCCCAGCCATGGAAGGAGAACCTGACCATTGGACTTCTTCATCAGCTGATCACTCACCTCTCTAAGCATACCAAGAGATTTATCAATCTACTAATTGCTGCTGTTTTGAGCATCATTGAAGTGACTGCATCTGCTATTGTAGCTGATGTGGCTATGAAAAAAAGAAACATGGACTATTGAATTTGTTCACAAATGGCATGAAAATTCTCAAAGATTCTGGACTGCTCAAAGGCAGAACAATAGTGATCTGCAGGCCGAACTGGCTAATATGACTCAGACTGAGACTTTGCTGATGATCCATTGGCTAGCCTACTAAGGCAAATGTCTTTGAAATATGATTGTAATATCTCTTCTTTCTGTATTACACTTGTATTTTATAACAAAATTGAATTTTATTGGCATAAGGTTAAAAACGTGTCTTAATTTTTAACACATATGAATATTATGGCTAAAATTGTAAATTTACAAAGCAAGATTCACGATTCTTTTTCTAAGAATTTTGATTCTCCCTAGGGGGTACGGCTGGCCGGGCGGGTGCCTGGGGTCATGGTAGAGCCCCAGGCCTTGGCAGAAGGAGGGAACTACAACCCCCAGAAGTCTGAGCAGAAGCGGAAGTAAACGGACATTTTGAACTCTCACACTGGACTGTCTCCGCCTCAGGTATTCTCCCTGGGGGTAACTGCTGGCTGGGCATGTGGCTGCTTATTAATACAAAAACTAGGAAATTCAACACCAAGGGGAGGTAATACCCTCAAGAAAAAAGAAACAGTACACTAGAGGAATCTATCCCTGAACACCGCAACACCATGGGGAAACAACGCAGATCCCCAGTTCGAAGAACAGATAAAGGAATCAACCCTGAAGAGGCAGAAAAGAATGCGGATGTGCATGATCTCTCTGACAATGAATTTAGAGAAGAAATTGGTAGGATGCTTAAGGAGCTCAACGAAAGAATGGAGCCGATGTCCAATAAAATACAGGAGAACATAAACGAAGCAGATGAAAGGGCAGTCAACAAATTACGGGAGGAAATGAGAGCAGAACCGAGAACCATGCAAATAGAAATATCATCGCTTAAAAACTCGGTAGATGAAATGAAAAGCACAATAGGGGCTCTCAACAGTCGGGTGACAGCAGCAGAAGAGAAAATCAGTGAGACTGAAGATGAGCTGCAGAAAGCACTCAGAGAACTACAAAAGATGGAAAAAAAGACCGGAAAATGGTTCAGCAACGGAACAGAGAACAATGGGATGAAGCCAGGCGGAATAACATAAGAATCATCAGAGTCCCAGAGGGACAGGAAAGTAACCCCAAGGAAATTAAAACAGTTAAAAGCATCCTGGCTGAAAAGTTCCCCAAGTTAAAGGACCAAGGCATCCAGATCCAAGAAGCCCGACGCGTACCAGCAAGAAGAGATCCCAATAGAAAGACCCAAGACACATCCTAGTCAAAGTAATGGATGCCATAGACAGAGACATAATTCATCAGGCAGCAAGATCAAAGAAGGAAATTGTATACAAAGGAGCATCCATTCGACTTTCAGCAGACTTCTCAGAAGACATCCTCCAAGCCCAAAGGCAGTGGTGGGATATAGTAAAAAAAACTCAATGAAATGAATGCCTCAGCAAGAATTCTTTATCCGGCTAAACTCCCACTAAGATTTGAAGGACAGATATACAACTTCTTGGATAAACAACAGCTTAGGAACTTTGTAAACTAACAACCAACCTTAAAAGAAGGACTGAAAGATCTACTCTAAGAAGAGACATAACCCAAAAAGAACAACCAACCTATACAGAAAGATGGCACAAAATCCCATGACAATAATCTCTCTCAATGCCAATGGTCTAAATGCACCAGTTAAGAGACACAGTACAAGGCAGTAGTAATTAAAACAGCATGGTATTGGAATAAAAACAGACCCGTAGACCTATGGAATAGAATTGAGTATCCTGACACCCAACCTCAAACGCATGATCATTTAATCTTTGATAAAGGTGCAACGAGTTTAAAATGGAGTAAGGAAAGCCTCTTCAATAAGTGGTGTTGGGAAAACTGGGCAGCGACATGTAAAAGAATGAATTTGGACCTGTGTCTAACACCATGCACAAAAATCAGATCAAAATGGATTAAAGATCTCAATATCAGACTTGAATCCATAAAGTACATTGAAGAAAATATAGGAAAAACCCTCCATGACATTGAAGCTAAAGGCATCTTCAAAGATGAAACATCACTAACAAAGCAACTAGAAGAAAAGATAAACATATGGGACTACATGAAACTAAAAAGCTTCTGCACCTCAAAAGAAACAGTGACTAAGATACAAAAGCAGTCCACAGAATGGGAAAGAATATTCACCCAATACACATCTGATAAGGGGTTAATATCCAGGATATATCAGGCACTGGTAGAACTTTACAAGAAGAAAACAAACAACCCCATCAAAAATGGGGTGAAGAAATGAACAGAAACTTCAGCAAGGAAGAAATTCGAATGGCCAAAAAACATATGAAAAAATGCTCATCATCACTAATCATCAGAGAGATGCAAATCAAAACAACAATGAGATACCACTTTACACCACAGAGACTGGCACACATTCAAAAGAACAAGAACAACAAGTGCTGGCGTGGGTGTGGGGAAAAAGGGGACACTCATCCATTGTTGGTGGGAATGCCGGCTGGTACAGCCTTTCTGGAAAACAATATGGACTTTCCTCCAAAGACTAGAAATTGAACTCCCATTTGACCCAGCGATACCACTCCTGGGAATCTACTCTGGGAAGCCAAAAAATACGCAGCGGAAACACCATCCCTACTTTTATGTTCATAGCAGCATTATTCACAATAGCCAGAATCTGGAAGCAACCAGAGTGCCCGAAAATCGATGACTGGATAAAAAAGCTTTGGTACATCTACACAATGGAATACTATGCAGCTGTTAGGAAAAATGAAGTTATAAAATTTGCCTACAAATGGATGGACATGGAGAAAATTATGTTGAGCGAAATTAGCCAGAAGGAGAGAGACAGATACAGAATGACTGCATTTATCTGCATTACATAAATATATAGGTACATATTATGATACCAGTATCCAAGGTCAAGTGAAACATATATCAGGAGGTCCTGTCAAAGGTGGAAATTATCACAAATGTGTGGGATTCAGAGGCTAGGTAAGACAGAAATGGAACAGTGTGCTGACAATTGTTGAGGGTACTAATGCCAACCTAGAACTGAGCATTAAATAGAGGCAAAAAGATACAAAGGACAACCCTTTAATGTATGTTCTGTAATTCATAGTCTGGAGGGGAAGGAAAAGAGAAAGAGAGAGAAATGGAAAGAAATCAAGAACCTGCCATGGAGCAGGGCTGGGGGGGGGGAGGGAACCGGGGACGTTGGTGGTGGGAGATGGGCACTGGTGGCGGGATGGGTGCTGCAACACTGTTTGACCAAAACCCAAATATGAACTTTTTAATTGTATATCTTTGTAATTTTAAAAAATAAAAAAAATTAAAAAAAAAATAAATTCAACGTAAATTGGAAAAAAAAGAGACACAGAGTGGCAAAATGGATAAAAATTGAATCTGACATTCTGCTGCCTGCAAGAAACACACCTGAACAATTGGAGCAAAGACAGGCTCAAAATAAAAGGCTGGAAAACAATCCTTTAGTCAAACAACCCATCCAAAAAGGCTGGGGTAGCCATACTGGTATCTGACAACATAGACTTCAGGCTGAAGAAGGTCAGAAGGTACAGTGAAGGTCACTTCTTAATAGTCAAGGGATGCATATATCAGGAAGAAATCGCGCTATTAAACATATATGCACCTAACGAGGGGCCAGCAAAATACCTAAAACAACTACTAATAGATTTCAAAGAAGACATTGACAGCAGCACAATTGTAATTGGAGACTTCAACACTGCCCTATCAACCCTGGATAGATCAACAAGATTGAAACTTACCAAGGAAACACTGGCCCTAAAAGAAGAGAAAGAAGAAAGAGGGCTGGTAGACATATACAGGACATTTCATCCCCAAAAAGCTGAATACACTTTCTTCTCCAGTGCACATGGAACATACTCGAAAATAGATCACATTCTGAGCCATAAATCATACCTCCATAAAGCCAAGAAAATAGAAATTTTGCCAACTAATTTTTTCAGACCATGATGCACTGAAAATAGAAGTTAATTGTACACAAAAACGGAGACCAATACCAAGTACCTGGAAACTAAACAGCTCACTGCTGAACAACCAGCAAGTCATAAAAGAAATCAAAGAGGAAATCCAAAGATTCCTGGAAACAAATGAGACAGAAGACACGAATTACCAGGACTTGTGGGATACAGCAAACGCAGTGCTAATAGGCAAGTTCATAGCTCTTCAAGCATTCATCAGAAAAGAAGAATAGGCCATCACAGTCTTACTTTACAACTTAATATCTTAGAGAGTGATCAACAAAATGAGCCCAACCCAAGCAGAAAGAAAGAAATAATAAAACTTAGAGGAGAAATCAATGAGATGGAATGTCAAAAAACAATCCAGAAGATCAATGAAACCAAAAGCTGGTTCTTTGAAAAAATAAACAAGATTGACAAAACACTTGCAAGACTTGTAAGAAAAGGAAAAGAGAGAACCCAAATAAATAGAATCAGAAATGAAAACGGGACATCACAACAGAAATCACAGAAATTCAAAAGATCATCAGAGTTTACTATGAGAGCCTGTATGCTACGAAACAAGAGAACCTAGAAGAAATGGACACATTCCTGAATTCCTATGGTCTCCCAAGTCTGCAATAAGAAGATTTGGAATACCTCAACAAACCTATCTCCATTGATGAGATGGAGTCGGTAATCAAAAGCCTCCCCAAACTCAAAAGCCCAGGTCCAGATGGATTCACCAGTGAATTCTACAAAACCTTTACAAAGGACCTACTCCCAATTCTTTTCAAGCTCTTTTACGGCAAATTGAAGAAACAGAAACACTCCCAAATAGCTTTTTACGAGGCACATACCACCCTGATACCCAAAGCTGACAGAGATGTCACAAAAAGGAAAACTACAGAACAATCTTCCTGATGAACACAGATGCTAAGATCTTCAACAAAATACTAGCAAATAGAATCCAAAGAGTCATCAAAAAGGTTATACACCATGACCAAGTGGGATTCATCCCAGGAATGCAAGAATGGTTCAACATCTGCAAGTCAACATAATACATCATATCAACAAAAAGAAAAATAAAACTATGTAATCATATCAATAGATGCAGAGAAGGCATTTGACAAGATTCAAAACCCGTTCATGATAAAAGGTCTCTGGAAAATGGGGATTGAAGGAACCTTCCTCAATATAATCCAGGCCATCTACTACAAGCTCACAGCGAGCATCATTCTCAATGGGGAAAAACTGAAAGCCTTCCCCTTAAGATCAGGGACAAGACAAGGCTGCCCACTCTCACCACTTCTATTCAATATAGTACTGGAAGTACTTGCCATAGCAATCACTATCTATCACTATCACTATCTTCCCGTTTGTTGGAGGACAGGTTTAGCTATCTGGGAGTTTTGTTGTTTTGCTCACTCACAGCTTAATCTACTTAAGATAAGGTTCATTCTAATGAGACCTCTCTTCTATGTAAACACTGCTAGAGGGTGTGGCAGTTACAGAAGTCACCTTAACTCTGAATAACTTCTGACTTAAACATCTACTAAGATTTCTATGTTTTCTAGATTGGGCACAGCTCCTCTTTATACCCACTGCACCCAACGTGGGACAGTTAGAACTTACCAGGAGACTACCACCCTGGCTACGCTGAGACTATAGGAAGGATCATACTAGTCTGCTCTAAGCAGGCGAGTGTGACCCTTTCAGTACACGAGAACAAGATACTCAGAATCACCCTGGTGCAGATAATAATAAGAAGGACCTTGTGGGTACCATCTAGATTACATGAAGCTCATGAAGTTAAGATGTATTACTTTATACCAGCCCCCTCTCTCCAGTGTTTTACATAAGAGATAATCTTGGTAGAAAGGATTAGACCTTGGCATAACCTTTGTTTATACCTGCAATAGGGTGTGGCACTACACTCTGTTTAGAGTTCTTTGTTGACATGACCCTCCCGATTGGATTACTTTGGTGTATATAAGGGGCTGACTTGAGGCCCCTTCACCTTTTACCTTTTGCCTTTTGGGCCTTTTAGCTTTTGACTTTTGGCTCCTTGGCCTCGGCTTTTGGCTTTTGGCTTTTTGCTCTTTGGCCTTTTGCTCCTTCTTCTGGGTAGGACTCAGCTTGGGTGAGATCCTCCTCTCTTTGATGGGAGACTTAGGCTCTTTTATATGGCCTAAGTCTGGACGAGAGCTAAAGTTTGTTCATTATATTGGATTGCTGTGGAAGAGCTTTGATACTATTAAAGGCCTTTTTGGAACTGCACCGGACTCGTGAGTTTTCATCTGTTCTCCCGGCGTCCTCGGAGGTAGAAGAGAACCCCTGCATCGACAATGTCGGGGTCCCCAGTGGCAATTCCCGACACCCGTTAATCATCTATTTGCTAGAGCGGGCACCAGTAATATCTCCCTATGTCCTGTCTCATGAGAGTAGAACCCAAAGGCATCTGCTTCCTCCAGGAAAATAAAGACCCTTAAACAATTATATTGGGACAAGGGAATGACATAACACAAATGTTACTGGTATTTGGCATATCAAATACTACACGAGCAGCTTGCCAAGCTTGCTGTTCGGGTGGCATACTGTTGTATTCACCTCTAAATAAAGCATTTATTGATGAACCACGCAGCCGCTAGCAGCCACACCGAGCTGGGCTGTGATAGATTGGTCTGCTGGGTGGAGTTGTGATGATTGAGAAGTCCAGACGTAGAAAATGGCGGGCCCCATGGAGTAGGGGAGGGTGGTCTGTCTTGTTGTGAGGTTCTGCTGGGGTGGCAGGCCAGGGCTAGAACCCGCCATGCCTCCCAGGTGCCTCCACGAGCAGCTGGGCACAGGGAGGCCACGTAGCAGCTCTGCCCCATGTCTGAGAGTCTCTGCTTCAGCATGCCTGGGCCGGATCGAAAAACAACTGCTGCAGGGTGGCTGTCGATGATCCGGGCTGTGATAGTCTGGTCTGCTGGGTGAAGTTGTGACGAGAGGGAAGTCCAGATGTAGAAAATGGCTGGCCCCATGGAGTAGGGGAGGGTGGTCTGTCTTGTTGTGAGGTTCTGCTGGGGTGGCAGGCCAGGGCTAGAACCCGCCATGCCTCCCAGGAGCCTCACGAGCAGCTGGGCACAGGGGAGGGCACACAGCAGTTCTGCCCCATGTCTGAGAGTCTCTGGTTCAGCATACCTGGGCCAGATTGAAAAACAACTGCTGCACGGTGGCTGTTGATGATCCGGGCTGTGATAGTCTGGTCTGCTGGGTGGAGTTGTGACATGAGGGAAGTCGGACATAGAAAATGGCGGGCCCCATGGAGTAGAGGAGGGTGGTCTGACTTGTTGTGAGGTTCTGCTGGGATGGCAGGCCAGGGCTAGAACCCGCCATGCCTCCCACGCGCCTCACGAGCAGCTGGGTACAGGGAGAGCAAGTAGCAGCTCTGCCCCATGTCTGAGAGTCTCTGGTTCAGCATACCTGGGCCGGATTGAAAAACAACTGCTGCAGGGTGGCTGTCGATGACCCGGGCTGTGATTGTCTGGTCTGCTGGATTGAATTGTGACGAAGGGAAGTCCGGATGTAGAAAATGGCGGGCCCCATGGAGTAGGGGAGGGTGGCCCAGGTTGCCATAGTAATCAGTGAAGAAAAAAGACAATAAGGGCATCTGGATAGGAAGGGAAGAAGCCAAGTTGTCACTATTTGCAGATGACATGATATTTGCTGTATCACTGTCTTCCTGTTCATTATCCATTTGCTCGAGCGGGCCCCAGTAACATCTCCATATGACCTGTCTCATGCTAGTAGAGCCCAAGGGCATCTGCTTGCTCCAGGAACATAAAGAGCCTCAATTCATTCCGGAGTGAGGTCTATAATTGTTACTGGTATTTGGCATATCATATACCCCACTCCATGAGGGCCTCCATTATCCACATCCGGACTTCTCTCGCAGACATGGGGCAGAACTGCTACTGGCTCTCCCTTACGACCAGCCGCTCACAACGTGCCCGGGAGGGATCGTGGGTACTAGCCCTGGCCCACCATTCCAGCAGAGCCTCGCAACAAGCCAGACGACCCCCCACTCCATGAGGGCCTCCATTATCCACATCAGGATCCACATCCACTCCATTATCCACATTATCCACAACTGCTACTGGCTCTCCCTGGTGACCAGCCTCTCACGAGGTGCCCAGGAGGGATGGTGGGTACTAGCCCTGGCCCACCATCCCAGCAGAGCCTCGCAACAAGCCAGACGACCCCCCACTCCATGAAGGCCTCCATTTTCCACATCCGGACTTCTCTCTCGTCAGACCTCCACCCAGCAGACCAGCCTACCAGCGCCCGGCTCATCGAGTTCCACCCTGCAGCAGTCTTTCTTAAATCCGGCTCAGGTATGCAGGTCCAGAGACTCAAAGGCATGGGGCAGAGCTGCTACTGGCTCTCCCTGTGACCAGCCGCTCATGAGGTGCCGGGAGGGATGGTGGGTTCTAGCCCTGGCCCACCATCCCAGCAGAGCCTCGCAACAAGCCAGACGAACCCCCACTCCATGAGGGCCTCCATTTTCCACATCCAGACTTCTCTCTTGTCAGACCTCCACCCAGCCGACCAGCCTATCAGCGCCCAGCTCATCAAGTTCCACCCTGCTGCAGTCTTTCTTAAATCCGGCTAAGGTATGCCGGTTCAGAGACTTCGCAGACAGTGGGCAGAGCTGCTACTGGCTCTCCCTGTGACCAGCCTCTCACGATGTGCCCGGGAGGGATGGTGGGTTCTAGCCCTGGCCCACCATCCCAGCAGAGCCTCGCAACAAGCCAGACGACCCCCCACTCCATGAGGGCCTCCATTTTCCACATCCGGACTTCTCTCTAGTCAGACCTCCACCCAGCAGACCAGCCTATCAGCGCCCGGCTCATCGAGTTACACCCTGCAGCAGTCTTTCTTAAATCCGGCTCAGGTATGTCGGTCCAGAGACTCGCAGACATGGGGCAGAGCTGCTACTTGCACGGCAGAGCCTGGCAAGCTACCCGTGTTGTATATGATATATATGCCAAATACTAGTAACAATTATATACCTCATTCCGGAATGGTTGAGGCTCTTTATGTTCCTGGAGCAAGCAGGTGCCCTTGGGCTCTACTTGCATGAGACAGGACATATGGAGATGTTACTGGGGCCCGCTCCAGAGAATCGATGATGAACGGGAAGACAGTGACAGTGAGACAGTGATTTGGCATATCAAATACAACACGGGTAACTTGCCAGGCACCGCCGTGCTGTTATCATACTCTTGTAGTCATGATATTATACCTGGAAAACCAGAAACTCTCTACCAAGAGGCTTCTAGAAATAATACATTCCTGTAGTAGAGTGGCAGGGTACAAAATCAATACCCAAAAGTCAATGGCCTTCCTATATGCAAACAGTGAAAGAGGAGAAAGAGATATTAAAGAAACTATCCCATTCACAATTGCACCACAGAAAATCAAATACCTAGGAATCAGTTTGACAATGAATGCAAAGAATCTCTACAAAGAAAACTACAAAACGTTACTTCAGGAAATAAACGAAGACCTGATGTAATGGAGTCACATTCTCTGCTCATGGATTGGAAGGATTAACATTATCAAAATGGTAATACTCCCTAGAGCTTTATACAGATTCAATGCAGTCCCTAAAAAGAAACCCATGATGTTCTTGAAAGAAATTGAACAAACACTCCCGAAATTTGTATGGAATAATAAACCCCCACAAATAACTAAAGCAATCCTTGGGAAAAAGAAGATGGGAGGTATCACTTTCCCCAACCTCAAGCTCTACTACAGAGCAGTTGTAATTAAGAAAGTGTGGTATCGGTATAGAGACAGACCCGTAGACCTATGGAATAGAACTGAATATCCTGAAACATACTCTCAAATATACAACCACTTAATCTTCGAAAAAGGAGCAAAAATATTAAGTGGAGCAAAGAAAGCCTCTTCACAAATGGTGTTGGGAAAACTGAGCAGCTACAAGTAAAAAATGAACTTAGACCTCCTTCTAATGTCATGCACAAAAGTCAGACCAAAGTGGATCATAGATCTCAACATCAGACATGAATCTATAAGGTACATTGAAGAAAACATAGGAGAAACGCATTACGCCATCGAAACTAAAAAGTATCTTTAAAGACAACACACCACTGACCAAGCAAATGGAAGCAAAGATAAATAAATGGGATATATAAAATTGAAAAGCTTCTGCACCTCAAAAGAAACAGTGACCAGGATACAAAGACAATCCACAGAGTGGGAAAGGATATTCACCCAATACCTATCTGACAAGGGGTTGTTATCCAGGATATATCAGACACGGGTAGCACTTCACAAGAAAAAAAAACAGCCAGCCTCATCAAAAAATGGGGAGAAGAAATGAACAGAAGCTTCCCAAAAGAAGAAATTCGAATGGCCAAAAGGCATATGAAAAAGTGCTCTTCATTTTAATCATCAGGAGATGCAAATCAAAACAACAATGAGGTACCGTCTCACACCACAGAGACTGGCACACATCCAAAACAGCAAGAACAACCGGTGCTGGTGTGGATGTGGGGAAAAAGCGACTCTTATCCACTGTTGGTGGGAGTGCCGACTGGTCCAGCCATTTTGGAAAACAATATGGGCATTCCTCCGAAAACTAGATATTGAGCTCCCATTTGATCCAGCAATAGCACTCCTGGGAATATACCCGAGAGATCGAAAATCACATAGCAGAAACACTATCTGTACTTCTTTATTCATCTCTGCGCTATTCATTATAGCTAGAATCTGGAAACAACCTAAATGCCCGAGAACAGAGGACTGGCTAAAGAAACTGTGGTTCATTTACACTATGGAATACTATGCAGCTGTCAGAAAAGACAAAATTATGAAATTTACCTGCAAATGGATGGGCATGGAGACTATCATGCTGAGGGAAATTAGTCAGAAGGGAAAGGACAGATATAGAAAGACTGCATTCATTAATAGGATATAAATAGATACCAGTATATTACTAAGTGTGGGAAATGGTAATGGCAGATTAAAACTCACCATTGAATATACACAAAGAGACCTTAGTGATAAACTCTAAATATCTGCAGGGCTAGCCACAATGTGTAAAATAAGAGGGAGAGAGATGCAGAGACACACAGAGAGAGAGACAGATAAAGAGAGGAAACCTGGGTAACTGCTATTGAGGCAGCCTGGGCGTGGGCGGGAGGGGGTGGGGTACATTGGTGGTGGAAGTGGGGCACTGGTGGAGGGATGGGTGCTGAAATACTGTATTACCAAGAACCAATTATGAACACCTTTGTAATTGTAAGTCTCACGGTGGTATAATAAAAATTTTTTAAAAAATAAGAATTTTTCTGATGTTATTGCTGCTTCCTTTTGGCAGGATTTGGCTCATGGCATTGGCTTTATTAACCCCACTATGAGCTTAAAGGGACTTAGGAAGAACTGTTGGTTTGGGAGTGCTTATTTTGGTTATAGCTGTCCTTGGTCTTATATTGTAAGTTCAAACAGTAAAAGAAAAGGGCTAAGGTGCTACAGGCCTCACAGTTTGTTCTGTTGCCCAAATTGAAGCCTGAACAGAAAAGGGGGAGATGTTGGCAGAAGGTAGATCTAAGGATACGCGAAAGAAGGTCTGATGGATACTGCCTGTTAACAGATACACAGGGACTTCTGGCAAACTCTCTCCCAATAGAGTTAGTATGTAGAATTCCCTACTGAGACTGTTAATCAAGCTGCAGTTATAAAGACAAGGCTATCCTAGGTCATTTCTCTGCACATTTCCCTGTTGGCTATAATTAGCCCAAGATGGAGTCTAAGGGACAATGCTTAAAGTTAGGCAGAAAACAGGTTTTTCTTGTTCTTCTGTCTGACATGTCCTTGCCATCATGGGCTAGTCAGGAAGGCTGCATTAGCAACTATAATGCGTTCTTTCATTCATCTCATCTTACCTAGATAGCACCCCCTGCAGGTTTTTGGTTCCTGGTTGTCTCCTTCCTATTATTCCTAAGTCCTATGCAAAGAATGTGAAATGTCTTTGTAATGTAAACCATGAGCTGCATTGCCCTTTGAGACTATGGGATAAGAGAGTTGGGGTCTTTGTGGAGGTGGTCAGTCAGCTCAGGTCAGTCAGCTCAAGTGAGTCAGCTCACATCAGTGAGGTCAGGTCAGTCGGCTAAAGTCAGTTAGCTGTGGTTAGTCAGCTGCCAAGATCAGAGCTGCTGTCCCTACGGCTAGTGATCATTAAAAATATTAATGGATATATGTCGTGTTCCTGGTGTCTCATCTCTGCGCCTCTGACCTGACAGGACATTCCTGCTTCACGTATGTGTGTGTGTATTATATATATATATATATATATATATATATATATATATGTGTATGTGTGTGTGTATTATATATATATATAATATACACACACACGCACACATATATATACATATATATATTTATGTCATGCAAATAAATGCAGTCATTCTATATCTCTCTTTTTCCTTCTGGTTAATTTCACTCAATATGATCCTGTACATGTCCATCCATTTATAGGCAAATTTCAAAACTTCATCTTTCCTAACAGCTGCATAGTATTCCATTGTGTAGACGTACCACATTTCTTTATCCAGTCATCAGTTTTTGGGCACACTGATTGTTTCCAGTTCTGGCTATTGTGAATAGTGCTGCTATGAAAATAAAAGTGCTGATGGTGTTTTCGCAGTGTGTTTTTGGCTTCCCAGGGTATAGTCCAGGAATGGTATGACTAGGTCATATGGGAGCTCAGTTTCTAGTCTTTGGCATAATGTCCATATTATTTTCCAAAAGGGCTGTACCAGTTGACATTCCACCAACAGTGGATGAGAGTCCCCTTTCTCCGCATCCACATCCGCACTTGTTGCTCTTGCTCTTTTGTGCCAGTCTCTGTGTTTCACATGATTTAGTTTTTAGCTCTCTCTGATTTTTTTTGGTTGATTTGTGGAAATAAAACTTTTCCCCATTTACTCTCAGATGGGTATGTCTTAATACTGACTGTTTCCTTCCCCAGTGTAGGGAAATTTTCCACCATTATTTTTCAAATAGTTTTATAGTTATTTCTCTCTGCTAGTTAGTGAGACTCCTAGTGTGTGAAAGTGGGTCCCCTATGTGTTCCCATATATTACACAAACTGCATATATTTACATATATGCATGTATATGCATAAGTGTATAATTTTCTTAAATGAGCATAGTTTAGGTCATGTGTTTACAGTAGTGTCAATACGTACAGCAATTCACAACCCAGTATATTTCAACCTTGTTTGGTAGCTTATTTAGTGGTTTCCATTGAGTCTTGTCTTTACAAATCACTTATTCATTCTTTGTTAGCTATTGATAATTTTTCTCTGCTGTTAAACCCTCTATGGTTCAACTATACTACTCATTAGCACTGATCTGATTGACACTTTACTAATTTTGTGTCTACGTTGACATTCTTACTGTGTTCATTCAGTTTTGTTCTATGTTGGCAGACACTGTATGCCCATTTGAAATTTTTATCATGAATATTGTTCATTTCTGTTCACCTTTTTGATGTTTTATATCATCATTATTACAGGTTTATCTCTATTTTACTTAAAGCAATTGGAACTAGTTCATTTTTTTTCTACTTCCAGATACCCCATTCACTCTATATGGAACAAACATCTTTGAATGCAGCAATTATGTGTACCTAGGTCGAGAACTCAACATAATGAAAGACCTAAAACTTGAGTTACGCAGGAGGAAGAGAGTGGCATGGAATACCTTCAAGAGCATCGAAGAAATAGCTAAAAGGACAAAGAACCTCCAGCTCAAGGCACATCTCTTCGACTCCACCATTCACCCTGCATTAACATACACCTCAGAGATCTGGGCCCTATGAAAGCAGGATGAGAATGCTATTTGGCAATTTTTTTATACACACAGGAAGACAAATAAGGCGGTGCATTTGAAATATAGGTATTAATTAACTCTGAATTTATTACTCCTGGGCATCCATCACATTTCCTAACTTGCTGTTTACCAGCCAAGGATGAGAAAAACAACATGCCTGGGGTTCCACCAGGCATTAAAGACAATGTGCAAATCCAGAAGTCATCCTTCTGGATGACTAATTATCCCAGGAGCTGGTTGAGGACCCCTGGTGGTTTTTCCCCATATGGGGAAATCTTTTCTCAACTCTTTGTTTCAGGATTACCTCCTGTAACTCCCTTTCCTCAGTCTTTTGTAAAATATTTATCTCGGGCAGAATTGATTTGATAGTGTAGTGGTGTGTATGTGTAGTTAGTTGGAGTGAGGAGTGAGTGGAGAAAGATTAGTGTCTTAGATTTTTTTTAGAGTTGGTGGTCTTCCTTCTTTTTCCATCAGCTGTGTGAAGGGTTGTCGGCCACGAATGCAGCTAGGGAACCTGCCAGGACCCCCAATATCTGCTGGGGACTCAGCTCAGACCCACAAAAACCATGTTTCTATATATTAGACTAAAGTTCTATTACTTTTAGTAAACTAAATGAAGTGGCTTAGTTTACATTGACCCCTGCTTTGTTTCTCAAACGTTTTTTGATTCTAGAAACTGCTTGGCCTATTATTAAAATATTCCTGACATTGTGCTAAGAAGTGTCTGTGAAGCTAGTTAAAGGATCTCTCGGAATACTTACTTTTTGGGTTGAATTGGAGATAGACTCTCTCAGGTATTTATGTAATTTTTTATGATTTGGAACTTTATTTAGACACTATAATTTACAAAGTTGTTCATACTACAGTTGTCTCAGGCATTAAATATTCCAACACTAACCACCATCAGTGGGACTTTCCCTCTACTTGTGTTCTCAGTTTTCCACCCATTCCAAGTCTGCCCCCTTAGCAGGCAAAATAGTTTATTTTATATTGCTTATTACAATATGACAAAAGGAATATTAACAAAATAATAATCCAATAATAGAAAATTTGTAAAAAATTATTATATCTCAGTAAATCCATTGCCAGCTGAGACTTCTGCGTTCCTGTTTTTGCCCGTTGAGCTCAGTGGGCTTCTAAGTAACATCCCTATCAATTTGCTGTGCTCCTGCCTGGCTGCCAGCACCGTGAGCTTTGGAGGTGTCATGTTTGCACACATGCTCCAGGAGCTGTGGAGCAGGGGGTCATTCAGCAGCTTTGTGTTTCATCGAGAATAGTTGTGAAACTCGGCCTTCTATATGCTTGTTTCATGTATGACCTGGTCTTATAGATAAAGTCACCTCTGTGATATCTTCCCCAAACTCCATAATAAAAGTCCACTCATGAAAAGATGTCCCATAATCTCAAATTGAGGTGGCTTCAATCAAACACCTCTTGGAAACAAACTCTCTCCAAATAATGAGGTCACTAAAGGGGTATACCAAGAAAATATCAGTGATTGGAAGAGATTTAAACAGAATCTGACTAACTGTAGTGTGGCCTAACAAATCTGATTAAGGACAATGGGCAAATCCTGACGGCTTCTGTAGTTACTGATAGCGTCATCTGAAATGAATGCTTTAGCTTTGATTACATAGCACAGTTATCACTTGTATCACTTGTCTTCCCGTTGTTTTTCGATTTGCTCTAGCGGGCACCAGTAACATCTCCATATGTCCTGTCACATGCTGAGTGTAGCCCAAGGGCATCTGCTTGCTCCAGGAACATGAATAGCCTCAAACCATTCCTTCAGGTCATGGGAATAAAGTCTATTATTGTTACTGGTTTCTGGCATATCAAATACAACACGGGTAGCTTGCCAAGCTCTGCCGTGTGGGTGAGACCTACTCTTGTAGTAGCCTCTTATCTCATGCATTTATTGATGAACCTAGAAGAAAAAGATCAGTTTTTCTACTGGGTGGAGCTCTGACGACTGTGGAGTCCAGATGTTCAAAAATGGCGGCTCTCATGGTTTGGGGGTTCCTCTGGCTTCTTGGGAGGCTCTGCTGGGATGGTGGGCCAGGGCTAGAACCCGCCTTCCCTCCTGAGTGCCTCATGATCAGCCGGGCACAGGCAGAGCCAGTAGCAGCTCTGCCCCATGGGTCTGAGTCTCCTACATTCCTTTAAAAATGTATTCACCAGCTATCTGTTTTGATTATTATTATTATTATTATTATTATTATTATTATTATTATTATTGCCACACTTGGCAGTGTTCAGGCCTTACTCTTTTCTCTGTACTCAGGGATCATTCTTGGAGTGAGGAGGGACCATATAGGAAGCCGGGGATCAAATCAGGCCTGCTGTGTGCAAGACACAGCCCTTCCCACCATACTCTGTTCTTTGCCGGTCATTCCTGTTGCTATTCCAGTTTAAGTGGTTCTAAACATAAGAATGTTTTTTTTTTTTTGGGTCACACCCGCGATGCTCAGGGGTTACTCCTGGCTCTGCACTCAGGAATTACTCCTGGCGGTGCTCTGGTGACCATATGGGATGGCGGGGATCGAACCCGGGTCAGCCGCTTGCAAGGCAAATGCTCCGGCCCCACATCAGCATGTTTTTAAAATGAAATGCCGATTTCTCCTGCTTCCGTGCAAAGCTTTTCCTGGTTTCCTCGGGACTGGTCTAAAGGGCAGTGGAGGGGAGCAGGGGACGCCGATACGAAGCCCCTGTGAGCCTGCTGTACCCCCTCCCCGCAGTTTCCTAGAAGCCTTACTCAGGGAATGCTGGCATACAGTTCATTGGCCAAATTTTTTCTGAGGCTGCCACTGAGAAATGTATTCACAGAAGAGACCCACGACCCTACAACAAAAAAGAAAGAGTAGCATATTTCTGTTAGGATAAAGAAAGGAGAGGACATTCAGCAGTGTCTGCCCCCAAAAAATAGGGAGGAGGAGCCAGGGAGATCCCCAAAGGGCTAGCGTGCAGGTTCTGGCATGCAGAATCCCAGGTGCCCCAAGCATAGCCAAGAACGTCATCAGATATCTCTGAGAATCACCAGGTCTAGGCAAAAACAGAAACATTCTGTGCATTAGCAAGAACTATTTTCCATGCAATCCTCAAATGCTGGTGTCTCAAATCTGGTGCAAGGTTTTAGATGTTAATGTTAAGAGGAAGCCAGAATTGCCTTTTCAATCCTAGCAAAGATTTCATTCATTTAAATAATTTCATTCCCACGGCAGAGCCTGGCAAGCAAGTGTTGTATTTGACATGCCAAATACCAGTAATACTATAGACCTCATTCCCATGATCTGATGGAATGGTTTGAGGCTCTTTATGTTCCTGGAGTGGGCAGATGTCCTTGGGCTATCTCGCATGTGACAGGACATATTGAGATGTTACTGGTGCCCAATCGAGTAATCGATGATCTATGGGAAGTCAAGTGATCAAGTGATCGTCATGGAGATGCAAAGGTTTTTTTTTTGTGATGGCCAAAAAAAGCAAAAACAATTGAATGGATAGATAGATAGATAGATAGATAGATAGATAGATAGATAGATAGATAGATAGATAGATAGATAGATAGATAGATAGATAGATAGATAATAATAGATAGATAGATAGATAGATAGATAGATAGATAGATAGATAGATAGATAGATAGATAAAAAGGGAAATGTGGTCCAAGTATGAGTATGGTCCAAGTGTGGTCCAACATAGATAGACAGATAGATAGATAGGTAGGTAGGTAGGTAGGTAGGTAGATAGATAGATAGATAGATAGATAGATAGATAGATAGATAGATAGATAGATAGATAGATAGATAGATAGATAGATAGATAGATAGATAGATAGATAGATAGATAGATAGATAGATAGATAGATAGATAGATAGATAGATAGATAGATAGATAGATAAAAAGGAAATGTGGTCCAAGTATGGAGTATGGTCCAAGTGTGGTCCAAGTATTGAGTATGCTACCTGCACGGCAGAGCCTGGCAAGCTACCCGTGTCATATTTGATATGCCAAATACCAGTAACAATTATAGACCTCATTCCCATGACCTGATGGAATGGTTTGAGGCTCTTTATGTTCCTGGAGCAAGCAGGTGCCCTTGGGCTCTACTTAAATGAGACAGGTCCTATGGAGATGTTACTGGTGCCCGCTCGAGCAAATCGATGATGAACGGGAAGACAGTGACAGTGATGGCCACACTTGTTTAAAGTAATTTATTTACCCAGGTGCTCATTGTCACAGACTTGGTCAGTGTGTCAAAACTCTCCGAATTGTGTCCTATGTGCTACTGTCACGTTCCATCATATCGTTTCACACTTCCCAACTCTCAGGTCCAACAAGGTATTCTGAGACGACCTTATGCATTTCCCCTCCTAAACCTGGAAGCAACTCTAATCCCAGACAGGAGTTCCCATTAGAGGAAAGAATTATTAAAGAGTAAGATCCGGGTCCTAAGTGTGCTCACTGCTACTGGAGTGTTCCTGCATCTTTTTAAAAAGTGGACAGAGTGGAGCTGGAGGCGATAGTACAGCAGGTAGGTACTTTTCTTATGGTTGGCCAGCCCAGGTTTGATTCTCAGCACCACATGTGGTCCCCTGAGCTCTGCCTGGAGTCATTCTTGACTGAAGAACAAGGTCAAAGGTTTGAAGTTGGTGGGTATGGACCCCAAAGAAAAATCAGTGAATAAAATAAAAGTGGACATCACAAGTATTTGTGTGAAAATCTTTATAATATCATGCAAATATAGAGGTGCAACATAAAAATGTACAAGCATGTAAAATCCTAAGTATCTTGTTTTTTTACTTTTTTAGGTCACACCCGGCAATGCTCAGGGTTACTCTTGGCTCTGGACTCAGGAATTACACCTGGCGGTGCACAGGGGACTATATGGCATGCCGGGGGATTGAACCAGGGTTGGCCTTGTACAAGGCGAATGGCCTTCCCACTGGATTATTGCTCCAACACCTAATCCTAAGAATCTTAAATAACACTTTAATTTTCAGCCCATTCTCAGAGAAATCGTCCCTGCTTTGCTCCATTCCAAATTTACATGACTTTCCCTCCACAGTGGAAGTCACACTATCAACAATATAGGCATATATGACTCATACAGTGTTTCACCATTTTGTGACGAAAAAGAAATCTACTGAAGAGTTGAGGACTTGATTGCAATTACAAAGAACTACAGATATATCCGGACTTCTCTCTGCGTCAGAACTCCACCCAATAGACCAGCCTATCACAGTCCGGGTCATGCGGCCGCAAGCGGCCGCGTGGTTCATCATTAAATGCTGGACTTAGAGATGACTGCAAGAGTATGCTACCTGCACGGCAGAGCCTGGCAAGCTACCCGTGTTGTATTTGATATGCCAAATACCAGTAACAATTATAGACCTCATTCCGGAATGGATTGTGGCTCTTTATGTTCCTGGAGCAAGCAGATGCCCTTGGGCTCTACTAGCATGAGACAGGACATATTGAGATGTTACTGGGGCCTGCTCCGAGCAAATCGATGAACAACGGGAAGACAGTGATACAGTGATACAGATATAATCCAATGTGATATTCATGATTTCCCTTTTATATTTCATGAAAGGTAATAAATTATGTATATTGGTTTACTCTCTCTATCTCTTTCTTTTATTGCTTTTTGGGTCACTCCCAGTGATGCTCTGGGGTTACTCCTGGCTCTACTCAGGAGTTACTTGTGGTGGTGCTCGAGGGACCATATGGGATGCCGGGAGTGAACTCCGAGTGACCGCATGCATGGCAATTGCCCTACCTGCTGGACTATCACTCAGGACCCTGGTTTGCTCTTCTATTTTGATGTATCAACATATAAATCACTACATACTGTTTCATTCATTGTCTTCTTGTTTTCATCATATTTTACTCCATTGTGTGCACACACCAGTTTATTCAATTTCCTATCAAACAAACATTACTTGAACAAAGTAAGTCTTAAATATCTTGCAATGACAAATAATACTGCTAAGAATAACCACTTGCATGTAATTTTTTCACACAGCTGCAAGTGGTTCTTTAGGACTCCTGAATGGATTTTTTCACTCTTAGTAGAACGTTTTCTGTGTCAATGTTTGTGTTATGATGTAATTTCATTAAATATTACCTAGTCTCCCTGAAATAATTTGTGCCATTTTGCATTTTCACCAACATTGTGTGAGAAGATTTCCCACAGCCCAATCAGTGCAGAGATTTTGTCAAGATGGCGAGAAGTCGTATTTCAATGTAGTTGTATTTTTGGTTTTCCTATTTGTGTTTCTTGGGGTAGCAAAATATTTTCTCTACTGGATCATTTTGGTAATTTATTATGGTCTCTTTGTTTCTGTGGGGTTAATGATTCAGGGTATCATATGTGATGCCAGAGATCGAATCCAGGCTGATCACTTGAGAGGTCAATGCCCTGCAGACTGTCCTCTCTCTCTCTCTCTCTCTCTCTCTCTCTCTTTCAGACCTATACTATCTCTTTGACCCCAACTTATGATACCTTTCACCCACTTTTCTATTTTACTTTTGGGGTTTTTAACTCCTTCAGAAAAAAAATTCTTCAAAAGACGATGTTTTGATCTGCAAAACAATGCTTTAATACTTTCTCCCATTCATTTATCTTTGGATGTTACACATGACATTTACTATGCAAATATTTTAATGCATATTTTAAGAAAAAAGACCTTTATGGGTCAGAAAGTACAGGGGTTAAGATGCTTGCCTAACACATGGCCAACACCAGCTGGATACATACCACTGCATGTGGCCCTTTGAGCACTGCCAGAAGTGATCCCTGAGCATAGAGCCAGGATAGGACCTGACCATTACTGGGTGTGACTCTTAAGCAAAAAAGAGTAGAACTTTAATAGGACATTTACTGATGTTTTCTGCCTCAATACGTCCTGTCACATGCGAGGTAGCCAAAGGGCATCAACCAGATCCAGAAACATAAAGAGCTTCAAACCATTCCATCAGGTCATGGGAATGAGGTCTATAATTGTTACTGGGATTTGGGATGTCAAATACCACATGGGTAGCTTGCCAGGCTCTGCCGTCGGGTGGGGAATACTCTAGTAGTCACCTCAAAACTTGAGCAATTATTGATGAACTGTGCAGCCAAAAAGCATCATATATACATAAATATATCCTGCAGTCTTTCTATATCTGTCCATTTTCTACTGACTAATTTCATTAAGCATGATAATCTCCATGTCTATCTATTTGTTGGCAAATTTCATGATTTCATTTTTCCTGATGGCCGCAGAGTAGTATTCCATTGTATGGATGTACCATAGTCTCTTTAGCCAGTCTTCTGTTCTTGTACATTCAGGAACAAAATATTCTCGATAGAGTATATATTTCTTGTAGACAGTCTATTGTTAGATCATTTTAATACATTCTGTCAAACTGCCATTTAATTGAAATAGACACTGAATTTGCTTTTAAGACTCTTTTTACAGACACATTAGAACATGAACTCTCACCCATGCTTTGCTTCAAGTGTGACAATAAGGCACATACACCTTCGCACCATAAAAAAATGAAGAAGTTTACTTCCCACACAATGAGGAACTAAGGTCTGGGCAGCTGAGGAACAGATGCACAAAGGCCTAAGGAAGCACAGGAAGAAGCTGGGCTCCAAGTTTCCTTTATGGTGGTTCAGAGTTGCCAGTCGGGCGAGATTTCTAGTAAGAGGTTTCACCTTCCCATCCAGCATCGGAAGAGAGGATACCTAGAGTGAAGGAAGGAAGAAATCAAGGAATAAAGAAAAAAGAAGGGATAATTAGGATAAAATAAATGAAGTGTGAGGTTTAAAAATGTCTGTAGTCAAAAGCCATAAAGTGGAATTAGATTATTTAGTATGAATGTAATTATGAATAAGGCAGGACTTAAAACTGTCATTTGTTGTTTGTTTTCTTTTCCTATTGCAGACAAGCTTGAAATTCCTGTCCCAGGCCAGAGCAGCGAAGGCGTTTGCCTTGCATGCAGCCTGACTGGGTTACTCTCTGGCACCCCAGATGATCTCCGAGAGCATGCAGTGCACTCCCTTTACATGCAGCCTGACTGTTACTCTGGCACCAGATGATCTCCAGAGCATGCAGTGCACTCGCCTTACATGCAGCCTGACTGGGTTACTCTCTGGTACCGCAGAAGGCCTCCAGACTCTGCCAGGAGTGATCCATGAGTGCAGAGCCAGGAGTAAGCCCTAAGCACAGAGAGGTGTGGTCCCCAAACCAAATATAAATAAATAGAGTAAGTAAACAAAATTGCTGTCTCCTTGAAGGCAGCCAAAGAGAGACAGACACAGAATCATGTCTCATTTGTGGAATAAAAAAGCAGCAGAGTAAGGGAATGTCAAAGGACCAAAGTAAAAGACCTAGGAAGTGGTGAGGTGAGGTTGGGATTAAGATGTGTGGAGGCTGAGAGGTGTTCTTGAGAAAAGGCTTTGCGAAAGACAAGGATTTAGGCCTACTAGTGGGTGGGGAGCAGGACGTGGGGAGGAGGAGGTTCTGGAATGGTTGCAATGCTCTTGAACCTGCTGTTGACAGTATTGTAAAATTGTCAAACACACTGACTAATACAAATGTAAAATAAGTATACTGAAGAAACTTTTGTCTTATTCATGATTGAACATTTCCCAATATAAATGTTAACTGCATCTAGTGTTATTCCTTGTCCTGAAGTCCACTGTGTCTAATAGAACAGCTACTCGGACTTGGGAGGGGGTGGGTGGAGTTGGGGCTCTCCCCAGCTTGCTCAGGCTGGACTACCGGCTCAGTGCTCAGGCACTTTCCAGGGACCAGACATGGTGCCTGGGAGTGAACTGGGTCTTTGGCATCCAAGGCAAGTGCCTGAACCTTTGTTAACTCTTTCTAGCTAACTCCAGGGATTTGAAACTTGGTGTTTGCTTTCCCACCAACATGAACAGCGGTTCAGGCTCTGTGGTGCTGGGGACCAGCAGGTACCACCCTTAGTGCTAGAAAGTGCTCCTGGGGCCTCCAGCGTTACAGTGTGAGGTGCTCGGGGGATCTCCTAAGTCTAAACCTTCCACGGCTGGGGGAAGGGTCTATGTGGTGCCAAGATCAAGTCAAATCCAGCAGCACATGCAAAAACATGCCCCACTGATCACTGGGCCATCTCCCTGGCCCCAAACATTTTTGTTTTATTGCCTCCTTTTGAACTTGTTTTAACACGTTATTGACGTGGGAGGTTGGATAGTGATGCAGGACTTTGATGCAAGTCTTTACCAATGTAAACATTTGGTGCTAGAAATGTTCTTTTTGGCCTACTTAACTGCCCATTATGGATTTAGATAGACTGAATATTCATTTTAATTCACTTTATACTATTTCCATTTGAGACATACTTTTTCATGATTATATGTGTTTAATTTCATTTTACTTTTTGGCTTACTTAACTGCCATTATGGATTTAGATAGACTGAATATTCATTTTAATTCCACTTGAAACTATTTCCATTTGAGACATCCTCTTTTTCATGATTATACGGTGCTTAAGTTCATTTTATGCTTTTCATGATACTAATTTTGAGTTTGATCCTCCTATGGAAACCCGATTTTTTTAAGGCTGGTGAGAGATAAGTAGAGCAGGTGTGGTGTTAGACTTGCACGTGGCTGACCCAGGTTTGATCCCTGGTATCCAATAAGGTCCCTTGAATACTGCAAGGTCTGATCCCTGAGCACAGAGACCAGGAGTAACCAATGAGCATAGCTTGGGTGTGGCCCAGAAATAAAATTGAAAAATAAAACCCCATTCTTTAAATTATCTAATCAATCTGAAGGAGCTATAGATCGCAAGAGGATGAATGAGCTGAGAGGACTGGTTAATTTTTTTAAGAAACACTGTTGGTTGTTTAATCATTTATTTTCCAGAGTTAAAGGACCCATCCCCCACCACACACTTTTTCTCCTCTCTTAAGAAAATCCCAAACTTAAAACATCTTGGTTTTTAACAAGGTGTCATGAGTTTAAATCTTGGTAAATACCAGATTTTTTAGTTTTTTGGTTTTGACCAAAAAGTTTTACCAAGATTTTGGTTCTTACCAAGCTGTTACACGTTTAAATTTTTTCAGAGAGGAGGAATAAGGGTGTGGTGGGGACGGTCCTTTAACTCCAGAAAATAAAACAACAACCAATAGAGTTTCTTAAAAAAAATAAACAAAAAACTCCAGACCCACAGATCGGCGCCACTTGGCCTCACATGGAAGCAACCCATGGAGCCGACCTTCTGGTCAGAGGCTAACATTGCTCCAATGTTGGACTCTGAGTGTCATGCTGGCCTGTCAGGCGTGCACAGTCTTAGATAGAACTAGATTTTGGGGTTCACAGGTCCTTCCCGGGATCTTTCACATTTATAACTGTATACTGTTCTAGGCAGGTTCTAGCTGATAGCCGTCATTCCAGAAAGCCTATCAAGAGCCAGAGCAACCCACAAATCATGAGGGTCAGTTATTCTCAACATCCGAGACTCCATAGCTCCTCAGAGCTCCACCCAAAAAAACATGATTTCCCCTTTGAGTTTCATCAGTAAATGCTCAATATGAGAGCCTTCTACTGAAAGTATACGTACATGGCAGAGCGTGGCAAGCTACCTGTGTTTTATTTGATATGCCAAATACCAGTAACAATTCAACCAGACCTCATTCCCATGGACTCAAAGAAATGGAACTTTCTTGAGGCTCTTCCTGACCCTGAAGCAAGCAGATCCCTTTGTGCACACTTGCTTGTGAGTGATATATGAGACATTAGGTGCCGCGTTCAGTATCAGATGAACAACGGAAGACAAGTGACAAGTGACAGCATCTTGGCATAATTCTTCAAAGAAGAAAAACAATTTTCCAGACCCAATCATTCAATTAAAACCACTTATTAAATAATTAACTAATTGTACTCTATAGTACCCACGCATATTTAAATTAATTATAATTTTAAGTTCC
>JAJIBD010027515.1:0-76104 GCA_021461705.1 Cryptotis parvus
TTTTCTCCCAGCACCTCACCTAGGCCCTTTTATATGCTAATGTATTGAGCCAAAATCTGCCTGGAAAAGCCTTTATAGGGTAGAGAAAGGGGTTTCTGAGATGGCAAGTCTTTGTACCAAAGTCTAATAGACTATACCCTTATCTACGAAGTGATTTGCAGGAGGCAACCCAGAGCAGATGCGGAGGCTCTTAGAGGAGTCCTGCAACAACTCCCCCTGATTAGTTTACTAATAAAAATTGAAAAAGTACAAAATATTTAGTAACGTACAGAAAATTAAGATAAGAAAAAACAATTCCAATTACAAAATGATAATACATGTTACTTTCGGATCCTAACTTGTTTTTTGGACCCAAAGCAAAGTTAATGACAAAGTGTTTCTAGCTGTCTGATTATAACAGACTATAGTTTGCACTGTCCATAATTTGGGAGAGTCAATTTGCTATATTTTATGTAAAGTCGGGTTTCTGGAACAAAGTCTGTGGAGCTATTTCTGGAACAGCAATAGCGGTGATCATATGAGTATGAGTCTCTGGAGAGCAGTGATCAGGAACTCGTTGAATTGTCAGGAACACTGGATTGGATCTCAGGAACACTGGAACAAATATCTCGAACTCTGGAACAGGAGTCTTGAGCGCTGGAACAGGTGTCCAGAACATTGGTGTGGGTGTCTTGCAGGGGCTTCTTCAGCAAGGAACACAGGCACCAGTAACTGTACCTGTAGCTTAATTTTAGGCAAGACAAAAACACTTTTCGAGATTAATCACAAATAGAGATTTTAAGGCTTGGCAGGGATCCAAGTCTGGGATGGAGAAAAGAACATAAAGAAGCTCCAACATGGGTGGAACAGGGAAATAAGTATGAGAATTGATGATTTTAAAATTGATGAGTCTAGTGGATCAGCAGTGGAGCTGATGAATTTAATAGAGTTTTGTAGTGGTCAGAAATTGAGAAGGTAGTAGTTGAGACATAACATAGACACAACATTAATCACAAACATAATGTTGGCCACCACACTGCACACACACATGCACACACACATTTGATCAATCAATATCTTATAGCTGTATATATGACCCATTTAGGGTGACAAATGATAACGAATCAAGCGCTTCATGAATATAAAGTCGGCAAACGATGGTGAGGGAAGTCTTTTCCTCTGAATAGAGCATTGGGAAAATTATTTTTGCTATTTATTAAAATTTTAGTGAGCACTGTTTTAGGAGTCTTGGAGTATTGAGCACTGTAGTGCAAGTTTACTGCATTCGAATATCTTATCCTGTGAACAGAATCATTAGAAAAACAATTTTTCATTGATTTAGCAAAATTTTTTTGTAATGAGCACTGTGATCAGAGTCCAAAGCCTTGGAGGAATCTGCAGCATCCAAGTTCTTTTTCTGAAAATACCTGTGAGCAAAAATATTAAAAAAGGAAATATTAAAAAAGGAAACTCTAACATTAATCCTTGAAACATTTTGACATTGAGCACTATGCTCGGAGTCCACCTTTTTTTTTCATAAGGGAAGAAAGCATTTAGGCTGTAAGGCAAGATATTAGACATGAACCATGATCAACAGACTGCAAAACAAGATCATTATTAAAATGAACCAATCCAGGAGGTTTAAATAGCAACTTGCAATTTAAAATTTAAGACTTTATATTGAAAGAATTAGTTGTTTTCTGATTCTTGGAGAATTCTAGTCTTAACAAGTCACAGAGGGACCCAGAGTTTCTTGGCAGGGTTATCATCTGTGGAAATGAAAGCATAACCTCTTCCCGAATGAGGAGGTGACCTGCAATCCACTTATCATCCATTTTCACCCAGATAGGTGAATTGACTGTGTTTTGAGTTTGCATATCTTCTTGAAAGTGACGTTCAGCCGTGGTATAGGGATCTCCTTGAGGTATATTTAAGAAATTTAAGGTGAATAATGTTAAAGATAAAGAATCCATTGGAAGCATACTTGTTTTTGGTTGCTTTAATAACTGAGTTTTAAGTGTTCTGTGAGCACGTTCAACTATTCCTTGTCCTTGTGGATTATATGGAATTCCTGTAATATGTTTGATCTGCCATTCCTCTCAAAAGGATTTGAAGTTTTTGCTGGTGTAAGCAGGACCGTTATCTGTTTTCATGGTATGGGGAATACCCATGACGGAGAAGCACTGGAGTAAAAATGAACAAACAGATTTAGCTCTTTCAGATGTCATAGGAATGGCCCATATGAACCGAGAATATGTATCAATGACCACATGAAGGAAAGGTTTGTTGGGAAATAAGTTAGTATGAGTTATATCCATCTGCCACAATTGGTTTGTCTGTAAACCTCGAGGATTTGCTCCTGCCACATGAGATGTACAATATAAAGGGAGCACAGGGGCGGAGCGAGCGCCCAGCGGGTAAGGTTTTTGCCTTGCACACGGCCGGCCTGTGCAGGCCTGGGTTCGATCCCCGGCATCCCATATGGTCCCCCGAGCACCGCCAGGAGTAATTCCTGAGTGCAGAGCCAGGAGTAACCCCTGAGCATCGCGGGTGTGACCCAAAAAGCAAAAAAAAAAAAAAAAATAAAGGAGCACAGACAGGACAGTTGGGACAATTTGTCTAGCTTGTCTCCATGGGATGCCATGGTGTACATGAAGGCGGGGCATTTGTATGTAGAGTCTGGTGCTCTTCCTCAGCTGATTTAAATACTGGTGCTGCCAAGAGATCTGCTGCTTCATTTCCTCAAACCATCGTCCCGGGAGTCGGCTGTGAGAACGGATGTGGGAGATGTATATAGGGAATGTTCTTTTTTGGAGATCTTGTAGTTTATGGAGCAGCTCCTGAATTATAGGATTATGGGCATTTAAAGAAGCAGTGACAATTCCAGGAAATAAACCAACTACATATGCAGAATCACTCACCACATTACATAGGCCAGATACATGGGATAGTAAATGTATCAGGGTAGGTTGTTCCACTTGTTGGGCAGATTTATAATTTGTATGCACAGTAGTGGTCAATTAAGGACATGTAATTCCACCCCGTCCTGATGAGGAACCATCAATATAATATACTGGAGCATCAGGAATGGGAGAGGAGCAGACAATGGTGGAAATTGCAAAAGGTGTCCTTTTCAGAAATTCCCAGGTTTTTCCAGCTGGGTAATGATAAGATATTTCTCCTGAAAAATCTGCTAAAGCTCTCTGAAGGATTTCACTGAGTGGTAAAACAGCTTCAATTTCTTTTTAGGGTCAGATAGTACAATTACATGGGGATCATGTCCAAGTAATACTTGGGTTCTTGATCTTCCCTTAATTATATGGTTGTTATCATCTCAAGGTAAGGTGTAGCAGCTACGATTCTGCTTGTTATGTAAGTAAACCCATTCTAACGGTCCCGATAATTGGGCTATAGCAGCAGTTGGAGACTCAAGAGTGTTGAATACCTATAACCATACCTTTTCTCCCGGATTAAATCTGGAGAGGTAAGATTTTTGAAGCCGATCCATGAAAAAGTCTAATTCCTTCTGAGCTTTAGGAGTTAGCTGCCTTGGGCTATTTAAAGCAGGATCACCTTCAAGAGTGTGGAACAAGTTACTGAGCTCACAGTTAGGAATCCCAAAGGGATGGGCGTACCCAGTTGATATCTCCCAATAGTTTTTGAAAATCATTCAAGGTTTTGAGCCTTTTTTGACTAATGGAAATTTTTTTGAGGACGCACTGTAGTGCGGTCAAGAGCATAGCCCAAATATTCATATGGAGGCTGCATCTGGATTTTTTCCATAGCTACTTGGAAACCAGCCTCTGTTAAAACTGTCATTACATCATTATATAAATTCTGGAGATCTCTGGATCTCCAAGCTAGCAGGAGATCATCCATGTAGTGGATGATGTATGCACCGGGAAATTTAGCATGAATGGGTCTCAAAACCTCATCAACAAAGTGTTGACATATCATAGGTGAATTAGTCATCCCTTGGGGCAATACTGTCCATTAAAACCTAAGTAAAGGGCCTTTATGGTTAATAGAAGTGACTGAAAATGCAAACCTTTTCTGATCATCTGGGTGAATAGGTATGCTCTAAAAGCAGTCTTTTAAATCTATGATAATTAGTGGTCAATCTTTAGGAATAGCTGCTGGAGAGGGGAGCCCAGGTTGCAGGACTCCCATGGGGACCATAGTAGAATTTACATTCCTTAAGTCAATCAGCAAACGCCATTTGCCTGATTTTTTCTGTATCCACAAAAACAGGAGAATTCCATTCTGAAAACGTTTCTTAAATATGTCCTAAATTCAGCTGTTCTTCCACTAGATTTGTTAAGCGCCTCTAACTTTTTGATGTTGAGGGACCACTGTGGTGTCCATATAGGTTTGTCAGACTTCCACTGAATACGGATAGGTGGTGGGCACTTAACCACAGCGGCCCCAATTAAAAAGGGTTACTCCCTATGTTAGGCTTATTATGGAGAGCTGGAACAGGTGCCTGATGGGGAATTGGACGAGGTATGTAAATTACTGCCCCCCCACTGCTCCAGCATGTCTCGACCCCATAAAGTTAAAGGCATAGGGGCTATATAAGGCTGGACCATGGCTACATTCCCTTCAGGGCCAATACACGGCAGCCACCTCGCACTCTGTCGGAGAAGAGAAGAGAAGATATTGTCCACCCCGCTCAGGCTATAGGACACTTTCTTTAGGGCCCAGTTAGAGAGCCAATACTTGGTGGAGATTATGGATATGTCTGCCCCCTGTATCCAACATGCCTTTAATTTCCTTTTATAAATTTCGATGGGTATAACTGGCCGCTTGGCCTGCGAAATTCTGGTAGTGTACCCAACTAGATAGTTAGCAGGTGGCTGGTGGGCTTGGTTCTGTGTGGCTGTATAACCAACAATGAAGTTGGCAGAAGGGTTGGTACTGTTTAAGCCACCAGTTCTAGGGTGTTCGGACTAACTAGACAGATCCTCAAAAAAATAGTAAGAGTTTAGCAAGAGGTTCCCCCTCTTTCAAGAGTCCATTTAGTTGGCACAGAGATTGACAGTATTATCTCTCCATGAGATTCAGGATCCAGAAGTCCGAAATGCACCTTAATTCCTTACATTTCAGCCAATCGCTCCCCTGAATTAAACCCATACTACCTGGGGAGCAGGTCCTTTTATCCCTGTTTTTAGCATGTAAGGATCTTGACTTGGGTATATTGTGACAACCTTAGGGCAGAGAATATCGAGACTGCCATTGCCTGATGGGGTAGGCCAGAGAGTATTTATTGACTGTAATTCTATGGATTCTGATTCAGAGGATACTGGGCAGGTGAAATGAACGAGAGAGCCCCTGGATTCAGCTGGGCCTGGGGCTGGCCCCCACCCAGTTTCCCGCATTTGGGGGAGGCATAGGTGTTATTTGAGCCTGTGGAGTTTGTGGAACCTGGGAGGGGGCCTATGTAACATTTCCCATAAAGGGTTATTAGGATGTTGCCCTGTATTGATAGTTCTAGAAGATGGGCAATCTCCTACGGGTGTGCCCCTTCCGTCCGCAGCTATAGCAGGTTATCTGTCCAGATGAAGCCTGAGGCTGACTTCATCTCCGAGACCAACAGTCTCTGGCCCAATGTTTTCCCTTTCTGCACTTTGGGCATGGTCCAGGTGGGGCCCTCTGAGGGGTGGAGGTGTGATTATTAGCATAGTTTCTCTGATCATTGGTTATCCTTTGAGGATTATTGTTTCTCTCCCTGAAGCTGTTCGACATTTCACCCATATCCTGATCCTCCTGCTGTATGGGATAATCCTCTATCGCATTCTGTGTTCCATGGGAGGCTGAACTGACATTTCTACAGGCCTTTAGATATCCCATGAGGTCTTCCTTTTCCTTAATACTATATAGTATTGCTCGGCAATTTTGATTAGCGTTCTCATATGCTAAGGTTCGTTTTAAGGTTTTTCGAACGGATGGGTCTTGAACCTGTCTGTGGATTATCTGACTTAATCTCCCCAATAAAATCAAAGTACGGTTCATTAGGACCCTGGTAAATTTTTGTACAGCTACCTAGATATTCTGGGTCGGCATCTACTTTTTCCCATGCTTTTAATGCTGTATCCCGAACAAATTTTAAAACAACTTCAGGTAATGTTGCTTGTTTTTTCTTTCTCTTGCCATTTACCTTCACCTTTCAGCATGGCAAGAGTAACATTATGGCCAGATTCTCTTAAAGTGTTAATATTCATGTTAACCCCATCTGCATACCACATTTGCCATTGCACGAACTGTGAATGGGTCAGACAAGTACGGGCTACCATTTCAAAGTCTGACAATACCCTACTCTCTTCTTCGGCTCCAATCAGCTAAATATTTTAAAGAATAAGGACTTGCTATTCCAAACTTGTCGCAAAGCCTTCCTGAATGGGGTTATTGACTCAATACTCAATTCTTCATACATTGGTTTTACTTTATATTTAGATTGGTCATGAGAAAGATTGCTGGGCTTTGCTCTTTGGTTATTATTAGATTGACCACTAGAGGAACAGCAAGGCTCTTGGGGCCTACATGACCTGTTCCTCCCATTCTTCCCCGTCAGAGCTTGTAGAATCTGTCAGAGGAGCATCTTCCCCTTGGAAGGTATTAACTCTGGGGAGATTTTCAGTTTGAAAGCCTGCCTCCTTTGGGCTTCCCTGTTCCTCCTCTAAGTTATCAGCAGCATTAGAACTCTTTTTTGAACTCTTTTTAGATTTTTTTTGCCAGAAATGTATACACCTTTTTCAGGTCTACAGCCTTAGGACATGTTTGCGAATGGCTTTTAGTTGGGTCAAGCCTCAGAATCAGGTATGTGCTATTTCTTGATTAGTAAGCTATGAAATCAGAAATCTCCCTGTGTAACACATCCATTTCTTGGTTTAAGTTCCCAAGTTTCCTATATATTTCTTCTTTTTTGTTCTTTCAATCTTATATCTAACTTCCAGACCTCTTCTTTCTGTCCTTTCGATTCTAACTCTCTGTCAATTTCTCCCTCTAAGTTGGTGCTTATCTTATTGATATCCTTCTTCTGCTCTTCAAACTTTACTTCAAATTTTAAATCCTATTTAATAATTTTACTTTTCTGCTCTTCTAATTTTTCCTCAAATTTTGAATCCAGTTTAGTAATTTTATTTTCCTGTTCCTCTAACTTTGAATCCTGTTTAATAATTTTACTGTCCTGTTTTTCTAATTTTTCTTCGAATTTTAAATCCTGTTCTTCTAATTTCTTTTCCTGTTTAATAATTTTGCTTTCCCTGATCTTCTAATTTTTCTTCGAATTTTAAATCCTGTTCTTCTAATTTCTTTTCCTGTTTAATAATTTTGCTCTCCTGATCTTCTAATTTTTCTTCAAATTTTAAATCCTGTTCTTCTAATTCCTTTTTGAATTTTAAACTCTGTTTAATAAGTCTGTCCTCAAGATTTAAAATCAGTCTACCTGTAATTTTATGATTCTCACTAATTTCTTTAATCTCTGAACAAACCTCATCCCTTAAGGTTGCATTCAATCTATTACATTCCTCCCTCACTCTATTAAAGATTGCCCTCATGCAGAGGTACAGTTTAAGAATCGCAAGGACCCAGAAGATCTGTAAAAGGATAAAGTAGTTCTCAAAAAGGAACTTCATTAACTGGGGTATGTATGGTTCTGACCCAATAAAAGATTCAATGTATCTATACCACGAGATATCCATCATTTTACTCATGGTTCGGAGGCAGATGATCTCTGTCTGATGATGATCAGGCCAGACGATGTTTCGTCGTGCCCACCCAGGGACGCCAGATGTCGGGGGACGCTGCTGGGGTCCCCAACAGTGCCAGGTGTGAGTTCCCTTGTACCTCCTAGGCCGCGGGGAATGGATGAAGACTCAAGAATCCGATGCAGTTTTAAAAAGCTTTACTTATCACAGGTTCAGGCGTACAAATCCACAATAGGAAAATCCCTGTGCTTAGGATTCCTGGCTAGAACCCCAGCCACGTGTAGGCCAAAATGGCGGCCACCATGTGTAAAGGAAGAGGAGACAAAGACAAGACTCACAAGAAGGGTGGGAGCTCGCAAAGAGAGAGCCCGAAAAGAGAGTGTGAGAGAGGAAGCAGGCTAGTTTTATACCCCTGCAACTCAGACCACTCTCCCATTATTATGGACAGCAGGGAGGGTCAAATGCCCTCAGGTATTTTCTCCCAGCACCTCACCTAGGCCCTTTTATATGCTAATGTCTTGAGCCAAGATCTGCCTGGAAAAGCCTTTATAAGGGTAGAGAAAGGGGTTTCTGAGATGGCATGTCTCTGTACCAAAGTCTAATACACCCTTATCTACGAAGTAATTTGCAGGAGGCAACCCAGAGCAGATGCGGATGCTCTTAGAGGAGTCCTGCAACAGTATGGTACCTTACAACTTAACATTTTTTCGAAGTCTTTAGGAAGAATATGGGCAGCTGCCCAGATAGAAATTGAAGGAGTCAGAAGCAGAGTGAACTTCTGTGACCCTACCTATGTTGGATTCCATAGGGCCTATATTACACTAGGATTATTAGGCCCAGGTCAGACCATTCTAGCTTGTCCTGGTACAGAAAGTTCTTTAGTGAAACATCTCAAGAAGAAAAATAAAATCACAAAACTTCCTCCATGGCTACTTCCTTTCTACAATGGAATACCTCTCAATAGGCCGGATCCTCTTATAATCTAGTCTCTTTCGTTGCATCTTTTAATTCTGGCATTATCTTTCCTCCATTGTAACACATACAGGATCTCTCTCTCTTGTTCTCTCTCTCACTCTCCTACTTTCTCTCTTTCTCTCTCATACACTGTCAAATTCATAAATGTTGTGGTTTGTAATTTCTGCTTATTAAATTACAAACTCTCAAAGTCTGAGGAATTAAAATTGAGTAAACTTAAAGTCCCTGAAATAGGAATAAGTGCAAAACATAAGCTATTATATAATTAGAATTGATCATCTAAAGATGATCGAAATTTAATTATTAAAATTAAAATTTTAATTTATATGTTTTTCTGTTGAGATAATTTGTGCTATGGCAAAATGTAAGTTTAGGTATTCATCATTTACTATGATGTGTAGTATAAAAACATTAAACTAAGTTCACCACTGAAAGTCCAATTCTATCCTTTGTCATACAATTGGCACTTTTTAAAAAGTATTTTATTATACCACCGTGAGATACACAATCACAAAGATACACAATTAAAAAGTTCATACCTGGGTTTTGGTCATACAGTGTTCCAGCATTCATCCCTCCACCAGTGCCCATCTCCCACCACCAACTACCCAGTTCCCTCCCGACTCCCCCAGCCCACCTACATGGCACGTTCCCCATTTCTTTTCTCTTTCTCTCTCTCTCTCTCTCCCTTCCTTCCCCTCCAGACGATGGATTACAGAACATACATTAAAGGGTTGTCATGTGTATCCTTTTGCCTGCAATTACTGCTCAGTTCTAGGTTGGCACTAGTACCCTCGACAATTGTCAGCACACTGTTCCATTTTCTGTCCTACCCTGCCTCTGACTCCCACACATTTGCGACAATTTCCACCCTTGACAAGACCTCCTGATACAAGGTCCTGTTTCACTTGACCTTGGATATTGGCATAATAATATGCACATATATATCTATGCCATGCAAATAAATGCAGTCATTCTGTATCTGTCTCTTTCCTTCTGGCTAATTTCACTCAACATAATTTTTTCCATGTCCATCCATTTATAGGCAAATTTTATAACTTCATTTTTCCTAACAGCTGCATAGTATTCCATTGTATAGATGTAACAAAGCTTCTTTATCCAGTCATCGATTCTCGGGAACTCTGGTTGTTTCCAGATTCTGGCTATTGTGAAGAATGCTGCTATGAACATAAAAGTAGGGATGATGTTTCTGCTGCGTATTTTTGATTTCCCAGAGTAGATTCCCAGGAGTGGTATGGCTGGGTCAAATGGGAGTTCAATTTCTAGTCTTTGAAGGAATGTCCATATTGTTTTCCAGAAAGGCTGTACCAGCCAGTATTCCCACCAACAATGGATGAGTGTCCCTTTTCACCACATCCATGCCAGCACTTGTTGTCCTTGCTCTTTTGAATATGTGCTAGTCCCTGTGGTATAAAATGATATCTCATTGTTATTTTGATTTGCATCTCTCTGATGATTAGTGATGATGAGCATTTTTTCATATGTTTTTTGGCCATTTGAATTTCTTCCTTGTTGAAGTTTCTGTGCATTTCTTCTCCCCATTTTTTGATGGGGTTGTTTGTTTTCTTCTTGTAAAGTTCTACCAGTGCCTGATATATCCTGGATATTAACCACTTATCAGATGGGTATTGGGTGATGCCTCCCATCTTTCTTTTTCCCAAGGATTGCTTTATCTATCCTTGGGGGTTTATTGTTCCATACAAATTTCAAGAGCGTTTGGTCAATTTCTTTGAAGAATGTCATGGGTATCCTTATAGGGACTGCATTGAATCTATACAGAGCTCTAGGGAGGATTACAATTTTGACAATGTTGATTCTCCCCATCCATGAGCAGGGAATATGTTTCTATTTCCTTGTGTCCTCTTTTATCTTTTTGGAGCAGTGTCTTGTAGTTTTCTTGGTACAGGTCCTTTACACGCTTGGTTAAGTTGATTCCTAGGTATTTGATTTTCTGTGGCACAATTGTGAATGGAATCATTTCCTTAATATCCCTTTCTTCTCTTTCGTTATTTGTATTTAGGAAAGTCACCAACTTTTGTGTGTTGATTTTGTATCCTGCCACTCTACTATATGTGTTTATTGTTTCTAGGAGTTTTTTGGTAGAGAGTTTAGGGTTCTCTCGGTATAATATCATGTCATCTGTGACTAATGATAGCTTGACTTCTTCCTTGCCTATCTGGATGCCCTTGATGTCCTTTACTTCTCTGATTGCTATGGCAAGTACTTCCAGTACTATATTGAATAAAAGAGGTGAGAGTGGGCAACTTTGTATTGTCTCTGATCTAAGGGGAAGGCTATCAATTTTTCCCCATTGAGAATGCTGCTCGCTGTGGGCTTTTGGTAGATGTCTGTAACTATCTTGAGGAAAGCCCTTTCAATTCCCTTTTTCTGCAGGGGTTTTAATCATGAACAGGTGCTGGATCTTGTCAAATGCTTTCTCTGTGTCTATTGATAGAATCATATTTTTTTTCTATTATTGATATGATGTATTATGTTGATTGACTTTCGAATGTTGAACCATCCTTGCATTCCTGAGATGAATCCTACTTGGTCATGATGTATAATCTTCTTGATGAGTCTTTGGATTCTATTTACTAGTATTTTGTTGAAGATCTTAGCATCCGTGTTCATCAGGGATATTGGTCTGTAGTTTTCTTTCTTTGTGTTGTCTCTCCCTGCTTTGGGTAATAGGGTGATATGTGCCTCGTAGAAACTGTTTGGGAGTCTTTCTGTTTCTTCTATTTCCTGGAAGAGCTTGAAAAGGACTGGCAGTAGGTCCCTCCTTAAAGGTTTGGTAGAGTTCACTAGTGAATCCGTCTGGACCTGGGCTTTTGTGTTGGGCCGACTTTTAATTACTGTCTCAATTTCCTTGATGGTGATAGACTTTTTCAGGTATTAGAGGTCTTCTTGTATTAGCCGTGGGAGGTTATAGGACTTCAGGAATTTATCCATTTCTTCTAGATTCTCATGTTTCACGGCATACAGGCTCTCAAAGTAATCTCTGATGATCTTTTGGATTTCTGTGGTTTCTGTTGTGATGTCTCCCTTTTTATTTCTGATTCTGTTTATTTGGGTTCTCTCTTTTCCTGTCCTTACAAGTCTTTCCAATGGTTTGTCAATCTTGTTTATTTTTTCAAAGAACCAGCCCTTGGTTTCATTAATCTTTTGGATTGTTTTTTTTGGTTTCCAACTCATTGATTTCCTCTCTAAGTTTTATTATTTCCTTTTTTCTGCCTGGGTTGGGCTCCTTTTGTTGGTCTTTTTCTAATGTCTTCAGCTGTGTAGTCAGATTATTTATGTGGGTCCTTTCTTGTTTCCTGATTAATGCTTGCAGAGCTATAAACTTCCCTCTTAACACGGCTTTTGCCATGTCCCACAAGTTCTTATAGTTGGTATCTTCATTTTCATTTGTTTCCAGAAATCTTTGGATTTCCTGTTTGATTTCTTCTATGACCTATTGGTTGTTTAGCAGTGAGTTGTTCAGTTTCCAGGTGTTTGGTTTGACTCTCTGTTTCTGTGTATGGTTAACTTCCATTTTCAGTGCATCATGGTCTGAAAAGATAGTTGACACAATTTCTATCTTTTTTATTTTATTGAGGTATGGTTTGTGGCTCAGCATGTGGTCTATCTTGGAGAATGTTCCATGTGCACTAGAGAAAAATGTGTATTCAGCTTTTTTTGGCATGAAAAACTTCGCATATATCCACTAGCTCTCTTTCTTCCATTTCTTCCTTCAGGGCCAATTGTTTTTGGTGAGTTTCAGTCTTGTTGATCTATCCATTATTGATAGAGCAGTGTTGAAGTCTCCAACTATTATTGTGCTACTGTTAATGTCTTCTTTGAGGTCTCTTAGCAGTTGTTTTACATATTTTGCTGGCCCCTCGTTGGGTGCATATATGTTTAGTAGTGTAATTTATTCCTGGTGTACATACCCTTTAATTAATAAGAAATGGCCTTCGTTGTTCCTTCTAACCTTTTATAGCCTGAAGTATATATTATCTGATACTAATATGGCCACACCAGCCTTTTTTGGAGGAGTTGTTTGTATGGAGAATGGTATTCCAACTTTTGACTTTGAGTCTGTCTTTGTTCTGATTATTCAGATGTGTTTCTTGTACACAGCAGAATGTTGGGTTCAACTTTTTAATCCATTTTGTCTCTCTATGTCTCTTAATTGGTGCATTCAGACCATTGACATTGAGAGAGATTATTGTCATCAAATTTTGTGCCATCTTTCTGTTTGTGCTTGTTGTGCTTTTGGGTTTGATCGTATTACAGTAGACCCTTTAGTCCTTCTTTTAAAGTTGGTTTTGAGTCCATGAAGTTCCTGAGTTGTTGCTTATCCATGAAGTTGTGTATCCTTCATATGTGAATGTGAGCCTGGCCGGGTAAAGAATTCTTGGTGAGGCCTGCAGTTCATTGAGCCTTTTCACAATATCCCACCATTGTTTTCTGGCTCAGAGTGTTTCATTTGAGAAGTCTGTTGTAAATCTTAGGCATGTTCCTTTGTATGTGATTTCCTTGTTCGAACTTGCTCCTTTCAGTATTCTCTCTATCTATAGTTTTTGTCATTCTAATTAAGATGTGTCTTGGAGTATTCTTGTTGGGGTTTCTTTTAGCTGGTATCCTACGGGCCTCCTGGATCTTGAGGCAAGTGTTCTTTAGTTCCGGGAACTTCTCAGCAATTTTGGCTTTGACAGTTTCTTCTTCATCAGGGTTTTTTTTCTTGCCCTTCTGGGACCCCAATGATTCATATGTTGTTTCGTCTGGCTTCATCCCGATTATCTCTTGTTGTCTCTTTTGTAATTGTGAGTCTTTTTTCCATCTTCTGGTGTTGTGTAAAGCATCTTTGGAACTCATCTTTGAGATCACTACTTCTTTCTTCCGTAGCCATTATTCTGCTATGGTGGCCTTCCACTGTGTTTTTCATTTCATTTACCTCATTTTTAATATCTGTCATTTCCATTTGCATTTTCCTCACTTCTCTCATGTCCTCTTGTATTTTATTGATTTTGCATTCCATTGCTTCTTTGAGTTCCTTATGTCTCCTTAACAATTCTTTCCGAAATTCCTTATCAGAGAGGTTATACAACTTATTGGTATTGCTTGGCTCATCTGGACTAGTGACTTTCACTCACTGAGCTTGATGGAATTTTGTGTTGCTTTACCATTATGACTATTGTAGGTTGGAAATGTGAGTTCTTGGGTGACTAGATAATATAGTTAGTAGGTGTCTGGGCTGTTTGCAGAGTTTGGGTGGGTCGCAAGGAGTGTAGGAACAAAGGTTTACTGGTACCTCATCCAAGATAGATAGTAAGAGGATCACGCGGACGCACTAGAATCCACGCCGGTTTTGAGTTTTGGGATGTATGTGTAGGGCTCTGGCTTGTTCCCTGGGGCTGATTGGGTCCTCGGAGACTCAAGGATCACATGCACACCTGTGGGGGAGGTTGTAGACATTCCCGGAAGCGCAGGGCCCAAGGGGGTCCGGGTGGGGGCCAAGGCCGTTTACCTCAGTTTCTGTTGATGGAAGTTCTGGCTGTTCCCTGGGTCTGATTGGGTCTGAGGAGATGCAAGGATCACACACACACACACCTGTGGGGAGGTTGCAGATGTTTCTGGAAGTGATGGGGCCCAAGGGCACTTTTTTTTTAATTGACCCTCTTGAAATCATTTTAAAAGTACATTAAACAATGTTGTGTTTTATGTCAGAGAGTAACTTAGATTGGATGATGTGATATTCTCCTGAGGATAATCCTTTCATTGACCTCTCTTGAGTGGAAAGTTTCACTTTTTCACATGCCTTAATGTGCTTTGCCTCCTTTCTGATGAGTTGAGTTTCTTCTGAAACTGAGTTCAGGTCCTTATTCGGATCTTTCACATTTATACACTGTATACAGTTCTAGGCAGGTTCTAATTGTGTCCAGTCATTCCAGTGAGCCTATTAAGAAATCAGAGGAACCCCCACACCATAAGGTCAGTCATTCTCAACATCCAGACTCCACAGTTCTTCAGAGCTCTACCCAAGTGAAAAGCTGCTCACTCCCCATTGAGGTTTATCAGCAAATGCTCAAGATGAGAGCCTTCACTGAGAGTATACCACCTACATGGCAGAGTCTGGCAAACTACCCATGTTGTATTTGATATGCCACAAACCAGTAACAATTATGGACCTCATTATCATGACCTGAAAGAATATAATTCTGCGTTGCTTTACCATTATAACTATTGTAGGTTGGAAATGTGTGTTCTTTCTTGGGTGGCTAGATAGTAAAGTTATTAGCCCAAGATTCTCTTGGGCTACTCTTACTTGAAACAGGACATATGGAGATGTTTCTAGCGCCCACTCGGAGCAAATCGATGAACAATGGCATGACAAGTGATACAAAATGATAGAAGTGATTGGTTTCTTCTAAGGTCTTTAGAACTCTGTATTAATTCTAACATTCCCCAAGATTACATAAATTGTTAAAAATATGCTTCTGTCTCTTTCTACTCCAATATAGAGTTGATTTACATATGTGGATTATCTCCTATTCACATATTTATTCTCTTTATGTAAAATCAGTATTAGCAAAATTGGGAGGAACAAAAAATGTGTCTTGAAAAAATCAATCGCTTGAGAAATAAGATGTATGAAGTGGAAATGTTTCTTCATAAGTATCCCTGGGAGTTCGCCATATTCTTATCATGATTTTATGTATTAGAATTGTGTGTCAAAATTGTGATTAATCATAAAAGTGAAATCAATAAGAATAGTCATACTATATTTTGAGTATGTTATTATTTGAATTCAAATGAAGACATCATACAACTTTTCTTAATGCTGGCAAGTTTGTTGAATTCACTTTCTTATATTTTGTTTTTCAGTAGGATAAATCTTTTATGACTTTGATTTATTTAACAACTGTGAGTTAGGAGGAAGAATTAGAAGGTGATGTTATACTTATTTCAGAAGATATTTTTAAATGATCATATAATAGCTCTAATTTTTAGGATAACTTTAAATTTTCTAATGTTCTTCCAGGTTAATTGAGGCCACGAAACTTATTTCAATGAGAACTTTTTCTATTGAGTATATATTGTTTTCAAGAGATATTATCACATGTTATTTTGTTAATAATAGAAATATCAAAAACTCAATACTAAACTACTTAGAAAGAATTAGAAAAATGAAAAATGAAAGTAATCAATAAAATAATATTTATTGAAATGGATGTGAAATACCCATGCAAAACAATTTTTTTATGCAAGAAAAAAGTCAGGAACACTATTTTTCTTCTCTTCAACTATTTGTTTTGTTAGATCTTGATTAGATTTTGGTATGTATATAAATAACAAAATGCCTATATGTGGATACTGGGAAACATATTTCTTAACAATCCACCTGCTATTAAAGACCAAATGCTACATCTCTGCTGATAGTTAACGTTTTACATTTGCAATGTACAAAATGAACTATTTTTATATTTCTAACTTTATCTTTGAAAGTGATAGAATATAGGAATTTTTTCCATGCTGGAGGTTCTGATGCCTACAGGAATACCCTTGAGTTGCTTTAGCTTCATGCTCTGTGGGCCATATGTCTAGGTCCAATGATGCAGAAAGTGAGATACCAAGTATTGATGGGGGGCATAGTTCACTATCCTTTGGCAGTCACTCTGTCTTGAGCAAAATGGAAACTTTGTGACAGCATGATATACACTAAGACAAACGTTCACAGAATCTAGGAAGCCTTTTGTTCTGCTTGTACCTCAGTTAAAAGTTGGATAATTCAAATTAGAAAAAATCTATCAACACCAGAGAATGAAAGATAATGCCCTATTAATTTTCTTGGGACTACTACCCTTGCAAGTTTCTATTAATGTATAGACTATCTTAGCTGGCCTTTGCATGTAGAATGTTTCACTGAACTAGTGTTATGTTTTCAACATTTATATGTTAAAAAAGTGTGCTTTAGTTTTTAATATTTACTTTTCAAAAAATATTTTTATTGGACTCTTTTTAATTCCCCCTTTATTGAACTCTTAATTAAAATTATATTTCAATATCTAGTTTTTTACCTTGATATTCAGAGTTTTAGAATTTGTGTTGGTTTTTCCAATGATTCACTTTTCTTTCATACAACAAAATAGAAATAAGATTAACCTGGTTCATGGTGATGAATAATAAGATACACAGTTTTATTTGACAGTTTATAAACCTAGTCTATTGAGAACTTCTAATGATTGGAAGTAGTTATTGAAGAATGGTTTCTAAAAAATTATAAGAAAAAGACAGGTAAATTCAGACCAGCTTATGGTATGTGGCATAATAAAGCCACATTATTGCATTCATTTATTATTTTTAGTAGGTTTTTGGTGTGTGCGAAGTCTTCACAATTTTCTATGTATATTAATATCTTCAACAAATACTTATTTTAGTTTGTTTCCAATTTATATTTATCATATGTTTTAAAATTATCTATTTATATCTATGTATTTATAAGGTACAATTACCTGTCTAGGACTTCCAAAGCTATGCTGTACAATAGTGATGAAAGTGGACATCATTGTCCTCTTCCTGATTTTAGGAAAATCATTCAGCTTTTGGACTGGAGAGATGCTGTAAGGAATAAGCACTTGCTTGCATGCAGAAGACATGGGTTTGATCCCAGGCCACTGCCCGGAGAAACTTCTGAGTACTCCCAGTTGTGGTCCTAAAACAAAAATCTTTAAATTTCAGTTTTTCACAGCTGAATATGATAGTAACCATGGGTTAGTCATACGTCATATTTATTATGTGAGCTGTGTCTTTTCTATGCCTAATTTATAGAATATTTTTGTCAATGTAGGCACTGAACCATTTCAATAATTTTTAAATTATATATAAAAAATTTATGAGAGGCATTATATATAATTTTCACTTGTCACTTGTATCACTTGTCTTCCTGTAGATCATCTATTTGCTCACGGGGGCACCAGTAACATCTCCATACATCCTGTCACATGCGAGATAGCCCAAGGGCATCAGCCCGCTCCAGGAACATAAAGAGCCTCAAACCATTCCATCAAGTCATGGGAATGAGGTCCAATATTGTTACTGGTGTTTGGCATATCAAGTATGACATGGGTAGCTACGGGGCTCTGCTGTGTGGGTCGGATACTCTTGTAGTCACCTCAGAACTCGAGCACTTATTGATGAACTACGTGATTGCTTTGATCAGCTCTTCGGCTGGGTGGGGCTCTGGAGGAGGGAAGTCTGGATGTGGAAAATAACGGTCCTAATGGTGTGGGGTTCCTCTGTCTTCTTGCGAGGCTCTACTGGGGTGGCAGGCACGACTAGAACCTGCCATCCCTCTTAGGCGCCTTGTGATCAGCTGAACACAGGGAAAGCAAGTAGAAGCTCTGTCCGTGTGTATGAGCTTCTTCACCTGATCACTTGAATCCCGTTATTCATCGATTTGCTCGAGTGGGCGCCGGTAACATTTCTGTTAGACCCTATCACGTGCCAGTGTAGCCCAATGGCAACTGGTTGATTCAGGAATATGAAGAACCTCAAACCATTCCTTCAGGATCTTGACAAGGAAGTCTGACCATCTTGTAGGTGGGCAGTGACGTGATATTTTGACATCCCGTGGGATCCAGTCAGTAACGGCTCTAGTCCAGCGGTCATCTCCAAATTGCATTACACGTCCAGCCCATCTGATTTTCGATGCCTTGGAAAAAGAGACAGCATCCCTGATTCTGGAATAGCGCCGGAGGTCAGAACTCCAGATTCCTTCTCTCACTTGAGTGAGGCGTGATATTCCAAGCATAGCTCTTTTGATTCATCTCTGGGAGATCCGAATAGCATTCTCATCCTGCTTTCGTAGGGCCCATGTCTCTGAGGCATCTGTTAATGCATGGAGAACGTTGGAGTCAAAGAGATGTGCCCGGAGCCGGAGGTTCTTTGTCCTTTTAGCTATTTCTTCGATGCCTTTGAAGGCATTCCATGCCGCTCTCTTCCTCCTGTGCAGCTCAGGTTATAGGTCATTCATCACGTTGACTTCTCGACCTAGGTACACATAACTGCTGCATTCAGAGATGTCTGTTCCATTGAGAATGAATGGGGCCTCCAGAACTAGTTGATTTTTCATGAGCATAGTTTTCTTTAGATTTAGCTGTAGACCTTTCTTTCCACATTCTAGGTCGAAATCAGCCAGCATTTGTGCCACTTGGCTAATATTTGGTGTTATTAGAACGATGTCATCAGAGAAGCGGAGGTGGTGTAGTTGCCTGCCATCTGTCTTCACTCTCATTCCTTCCCATTCTAATTGTCGCATGATGTTCTCGAGGGTGGAGGTGAGGAGTTTTGGTAAAAGCGGTACCACCCTATCGAACCCCTATTTTGACATCAATGATCACTTCCTTGTAGAATGGTGAGATCCTGGAGGTGAATCTGTAATACAGCTCACGAAGGATCTTGATGTATTGGGTTTGAACAGCCTGTTTGGCAACGGCTCCGATGACTGCTTCAGTCTCCACAGAATCAAATGCTTTCTTTAAATCAATGAACGTGAGACAGAGCAGCATCTTGTACTCCCTACAAACCACAACGAGCTTGGTTACCGTGTGGATATGGTTGATTGTGCTGAATCCTTTCCGGAAGCCAGCTTGCTCACATGTTTGTCCTTCATCTAGTGTTCTGCCAATCCTGTTCAGGATGACTCGTGTAAACAGCTTGTAGATGACGGACAACAGGCAGATGGGGTGATAGTTGCCGATGTCATGAATGTCTCCCTTCTTGAACAGTAGAACTGTCCTGCTGGTTTTCCGTTGGGAGAGCACCTTGCATTTGGACAGGTAGCGTGTGAAGAGCCGAGCTAGTGTATTGATGAGTACCTATGGCAGATTCTTCAGGTGTTTGGGTCTGACTTTCTCTGAGCCTGGTGTTGTTCCCTTCTTTACCGATGAAATGGTATGTTGGATTTCAGAAGGGAGAATGTTGGGAATGACATATCCATCCTGTGGAATTTGGTATGTGGGCAGGTGGCTGTGGCTATCAAAGAGATCTGAGTAGAAGTCATGGATAATCTTCTTCATTGCCTTTCTGGAAGATGTGTAGGATCCATCAGGGCGTTGGAGGGCAGTCATCTTGGTCTTATAGTTGGCGTAGGACAGGCAGGCACTGTGAATGCTTTTCCTGGCTTCTGCTACATTTTCCAGTATTTCTGCTCTTCTGTCTTGGAGGTCTTCTTTTATCACTTCTCTGCACAGCTTTGCAAGCTTGGACGTTAGCATTTGGTCCCCCTGAGGCTCCCGCCTTGCAACATTGGCGAATGAGCTCTAGAGTTTCTGAAGACAGGTATTTGTGTCTTTCTCTTCTCCGTGTTCTTTGCACAATCATGGAGGTGCTGAACCAGTTGGTTGTATTATTCATCGATGTCGTCAATGATGGTATCTTCCCATTTTGCTGCAATGGTGCCAAAGAGTTCCCAGTTGGTGGTCATTCTGGGAGTTCTCTTCTTAAACTTTGCAGCCTTTTCTCCCGTTGCGTGAAATAGAATTTTGAACGAAGGAGGCGGTGGTCAGATCCTGTTTGGAATTTGGTGATAACAGCAACATCAGTCAGACAAAACCATCGATTGAAGATGATGTGTTCAATTTCATTGTGGAACTGTCCACCAGGAGATTCCCATGTCCAATGTTTCGATTTAGCCTTCTGGAACTGTGAGTTCACATGAATGGTCTTGGTGGACGTGATGAACTCAGTCTCTCACCCTGTCCTTTCCATTCTAGGCCATGGGTCCCGATGTGGAGTTCTTCAGCCGATCTTCTTCGTCCTATCTTGGCATTAAAATCACCGACTATGATCTTGTAGAAGGTGTGATCTTTTTAATAGAACTCCTCCAGTTCCATGTAGAATTTCTGAATTTCATCTCCTTTGTATGTGGATGTTGGTGCATAGACAATGAAGATATTAATTGCTGGCAGTGTCCACATCTCTTCAAGTGTAATCATCCTATCTGGTTTGTTAGGCATTCAAATAAATCAATGTTGACGGCCGTGTTCTTGTTGGCGCCACCAACGCCACCGATGCCTCTTTCGTCACATATTGCAAGGAACAATTCTTCTCCAGTGTCAAATACAGCATGATGCGACTGATGCCTCCTCATCTCAGTCAGACCAAAGATGTCATACTTGATCTTTTGCACTTGCACCATCAGATCCTCGATATATGCTTCTGATGCCAGTGTACATGCATTGAAAGTACAGACAGTAATTTTAGTCCTTCTTCGTTTTGGCAGCCTAGGATGGCCGTGAAATTTTATCAGGCACTGCTTGTTCACCTTTCTTACTGCTGCCATATTAAGGACTCTTTCGGCGTCAGGAAAATAAACATTTTTGTTACTGGTTTTGGCATATCAAACACGCATAGGACAGCTAGCCAGGCTCTGCCGTGCAGGCACTATAGGCTATAATATGCATATATATTTAACTCAAATGTGTGGGTTTATTTATGTATATATATGATTGAGTATATTTATGTATGCATATATATATGTTTGTGTGTGTATATGTTTTTGTGCTATGCCCAGCACTGCTCATGGCTTACTTTTAGAGCTAAGTTCAGGCACCACTCCTGCACTCCTGGTAGGGGGCTCAGGGACCACATGGGGTGTCAGGGATCAAACCTTGGTTAGCTGTGTAGCACAAGCACCCTACCAACTATATTTCTCTCCAGTTTTCTCAATTATTTCTTCGAGGTATTTACTGTTTGTTTTGGGTCATACCCAGCTGTACTTGCAGGGCTACAGCACTCTCCGTACTTGGAATTACCCAGTGAGGAAATGCTGAAACTCGAAACTATATGCAATCCTTTGCATATGATAAACCTACTGCACTATCTCTCTTGTCTTTGACATGCCAGTTTTTGCATATAGATGTCCATAATGGTTTCTTATGAGCCTTATTTCTGAGATCATTTGATCACTTGATCACTTGAATCCCATTATTCATCGATTTGATCGAGCGGGTGCCAGTAACATTTCCATTGGACCCTATCACGTGTCATTGTAGCCCAATGGCATCTGGTTGATTCAGGAATATGAAGAGCCTCAAATCATTCCTTCAGGGTCTTGACAAGGAAGTCTGATCATCTTGTAGGTGGGTGGCCACGTGATCTTTTTGACATCCCATGGGATCCAGTCGGTAATGGCTCTAATCCAGCGGTTGTCTCCAAATCGCATTACATGTCCAGCCCATCTGATTTTCGATGCCTTGGCAAACGAGACAGCATCCCTGATTCTGGAATAGTGACGGAGGTCAGAACTCCGGATTCCTTCTCTCACTTGAGTGAGGTGTGATATCCCAAGCATAACTCTTTCGATTCCTCTCTATGTTTTTTTAATTATTAATTTTAATATTTATTAAATCCTTTCTAGCAACTTTTTTCTTTGTTCTCCTTCCTCATACTCCTTTAGATATAATGTTAGATGGTTTGTTTTTGACTTTTCTATTTTTATTAATGTGTATCTAAATTGCTATATACTTTATTCTCAATACTACTTTGATACTTTAGATTAAACAAATTCGACCCTTTTCTTCTTGCCCTTTCATGTTTTGTTATAGTCTCATTTAACTACTAATTACCTTTCCAATTTTATATTGCTTTGCCATCTGACTTAAAGTTTTTTTTAAATTTTCTTATAAATAACAAAAAATAAACATTTTTGTTACTGGTTTTGGCATATCGAACACACATAGGACAGCTTGCCATATTATATGACAATAATATGTCATATTATATGACAATATAATAATTCCTTCAATCACTTTTGGTATAGTAGTTTTGTTGACTGTGAAGCTCAGTAACGTTGTTTCTCTATAGAAGTTTCTCCTTCATGTTTTAATGAAAAATTTGCATGGAATTCTGTCTTGTTGCTATTGTTATGAGATCAAACTCAGCAGTGCCTGGGGCTATGCCTGACCTGTTGCTTGGAGGACCATTTAGCATTGGGGATTGAAGTTAGGGCTCCCACATATACAGCAGGAGCTTTACTCTCTGAGTAAGGTCTTTAGGTAGAGTCAGTAATGCTTAGGAGCCTGGAGCCACTCCCTGAAATATTTGGCCAACAAAATCGTTTTTTTTTTTTCAAAGCTATAGCTTAAAGATATGAAAAGTGCTTGGACCCTGTTATTCTGGGGGCCATCGGGATTATTCCAGCAATCCTCCAGCACCACATCCTGGAGTGTTGTGAGCCATGTGGTGTTGGGGGTTTAAACTCAGCTCCAAATGCATGCAACGCATACACCCTGGGTGCTGAATTATCTTTCTGGTTCTCCCTTTAGAGTTTTTTTTTGATTTGCCATATTTTATCTTTTATTTTATTCATTTTAGATTTTTTTGCTTTATTCGGTCACACCTGGCAATACTCAGGGTTTACTCCTATCTCTACATTCAGGAATTACTCCTGGCAGTTCTCAGGGGACTATATGGGATCGAACCCAGGTCAGTGGGGTACAAGGCAAATTCTCTATCTGTTATACTATCAGTTCAGTCCCATCATATTTATCTTTTAAAGTTTGAATACATATCCACTTGAAGAACATCTATACATATAACTTCTGAGAAAGCTGATGTAACTTGATTGTGGTACTGTTGTATACATCATAGTTTTTCTTCCTAGCAACATTTCCTATTTTTACTGTCATTGACTACTGATAATTTAACAATGATGTATCTTTGTGTAGGTAGGTCTTTCATATTTAGAAATTTGATCAGATTCCTGAGATCGAAGGAAGCTAGTTTCTTCCTTAGTTTTGGGAAATTCTAGGCTGTTACTTTATGGATTAGGCATTCTATTGTCCTTTGTTTTTGGTTCACCATCAAGAATTCCCCAATGGATTTAATTATTTTTCTTAAATCTTATTTCTCTTTACTTTTTATTTGAGTCATTATTTTTATTTGACCATTACCTAAATTTTGCTGATTGATTTATCTGCATGAACAAAGCTGCTTGCTACATTTTTCCGTGGAATGTTATTTTATTTTATTTATTTTTTAAATATACAGTATTTGTTAGGGATTTTTCTTTTTATATAGCTTTAGTTTCTGGTGAGGAGATTTTTACCTGTCTTTTTATTCTAATTTTAGTAATGTTTAATTATATATAATTGTGCATTTGATGATGCCCCTAATTTTGTTTCATCATTTGTATCACTTGTCTTCCTGTTGTTCATCGATTTTCTCGAGCAGGCACCAGTAACAACTTCATACATCCTGTTATTTATAGTAGTTATTTTGAATTCACTGTTTGTTGGTGCCTTCTTATCTGTAAGACTGGTGGTTTTCTAGTAGGTCACAAAGCCCGAACCTTTTATTTTTTTTGCTTTTTTGAGTCATACCTGGCAACGCTCAGGTGTTACTCCTGGCTCTTTGCTCCAGGAATTACTCCTGGCAGTACTCAGGGACCATATGGGATGCCGGGATTGAACCTGGGTCGGCCGCATGCAAGGCAAATGCCCTACCTGCTGTGCTATCTCTCTGGTCCCCAAACTGAACCTTTTAAGGAAATGCTTTGTGTTTTCAATAGGAGGCACTAGACTCTAGTTTAGCACTTCTGCTTTGTTTTCAGGATAAGTTTGTGTGTTTAGTGTGGCCAATCTGTTGGGAGTTAACCATAGTCCTCTGAGGAAAGCACCAACCCAGGTATAAAGTCCTTTATGGCCAGAGCTATTTCCAACAAAAGTACAAAGTTCATGGTCCACATCCTTCTCTAGTCAGAGCTACAGGCATCTCAGCTGATTTCCCTGGATTTTTTTAAAATTTAACTTTAACACCATGATTCACAAAGTTGTTTACAATACGGTTGCTTCAGGACTTCAAAATTCCAACACCAATTCCACCACCAATGTGCCCTTACTGCCACCAATATCCCTAGTTTCCCCTTCCCCAGACCTGCTCCCTTAGCAGGCACCAATTAATTTACTTTATATTGTTTATAACAACATATATCTCATAATGTTATTGTCAAAGTCATGACCTTTTTACTGAGTTGTTAAGTGCAATTGGGTATCTGTGTTATTATTTTCACTTATTGAATTTATAGGGAATGAAATCTATAATAGTTACTGGTATTTGGCATGTCAAATATGACAAGGGTATCTTGCCAGGCTCTGCTGTATATTATAGACTTCATTCCCATGACTCTGTGGAATGGTTTGAGGCTCTTTATGTTCCTGGATTGGGCAGATGCCCTCAGATTATTTCGCATATGAGAGGACATATTGAGATGTTACTGGTGCCTGCTCGAGCAAATCAATGATCTACGGAAGACAGTGATACAGTGATACATACAGTGATTGAATTTATTGAACTTAGTGGACTTCTACTCAATTTTCTAACAAAGTCATTTATGTTAATATGTCTGTTCATAGCATCCAGCTTCAGAGGGCTGCATGCATCTTCCCTCTGCTTGAAGGAGCTTACCAAAGTCCTGTAGAGATGGGTGCCCCCAAGGTTCCCTTTTTTTGTTCCCTCATCAGTGATGCACTCCATTGACCAAGGATGTGACTATAGTTCCAAACTCTCTCCCTCTCTGACAATCTGCTTTTAAAAAAAATGTGTGTGGGCCAGACAGGAGGTCAAAGAATCAAGGCACTAACCTTGCATGCAGTCAATCTGGTTTGTATCCTGGCACCTTGTATAGTCTTCTGAACAACACCAGAAGCAATTTCTGAGTACAGAACCAGGAGTAAGGGCTAAGCTTTGCTGAGTGTGCAACTCCACTCACCCCCCAACTAATCAAAAACCAAAATGCAGATATGGGAGTGGATGAGGCAACCTTTTATGATAAGCTAATGAGAACTGCATAAGAAGTAAGTTGGTTTCTGATTGTTCTCTAAAGGGGTTATTTTTTTCCTGAGGAGAATTATTCTGCAGTATTTCTGGGTGTGTCTCCATTAACAACTTTAGATCACACTGTTTATAAGGAGCTGTGATTGGGAACTGTCAGGTTACCCCACACTTTGAATCAATGGAAAAAATAATTAACTCTGAAATTAAATCATTATGAAAATTCTCTACATGCCCTATTTCAGAATTTGGTGAAAAAATAATGAATCATAAGAGCCTTGAGATAATTAAGAGTTTCCTTGAGCTCTTTTTTTCCCAGAAAGAAATAAAAGTACTGTCTAGCCACACACCCAGTCTCATAATGTCCTATTTCTGTCTTTTTTCAGTGGGATCATACCAGTAATGCTCAGCGAGCAGTCAATGCCTGATGGTTCACTGAAGTGCTTGGCAGTTAGTGTCTGGTCTGCTGGTTGTGCCTGGGGGTCACCAAGGCTGTCTCTAGTGAGCCACAAAATAGGGGTGATTGAATCAGGGACTTTTATATGATAGGCATGTGCTTTATCACTTAAGCTATCTTTCATTTATATTTTCACTCATCAAATAAAATTTATAGAACATTCCTCATATATAGCACCTACCTCTTGCAGGGAGAAAAACCAAGCAGTGTTCAGTTCTTACTCCCAGTCCTGTGCTCAGGTATCACTCCTGGTAGTACTCAGGAGATGATATGTAGTGTCAGGGACTGAACCAGAAGTGGTTAAGTGGAAATGCCTGAAACCCTGTGCTGTCTCTCTGGCTTTCATATCTAGCACTTCTACAGAAATTTTATTGAAAATATTCATTATTTAAACATTTTCATGTAGTTATTTTCTTTATATTGAACTCTGCATTTCAGTGGAAATCACCTTTACATGATTGCTACTGTTCTTGACTGCAGGTAGACAGGTTAACCCCAAGCTTATGTTAACTCATCATAGATATTTAAAACCTTTATAAATCATAAAAATGGCACTACAGTATTATTCATTGTAAATTTATTACTTACTACTAAATATTTTTAAACAGAAGAAAAACATCACATTTGATGTATATGTTTTTCTCCTTAATAAAATAGAAAATGATGTTCAACCCTTGCAGCATTTGACACTTATTAAAAATGATATTTTAGTTTCCTGGATAGACCTTTAGTAGTTTAGGCATTAATATCTCAGGGCTATTTTAAATGATGAAAAATCATCCTCAATCTATTTAAATCTTGGTACTGTGTCAATAAAAATAAGGGGGAAGTATTTTAGTGCCATTAACAACATTTGAAGGAGATAGGCAGATTTAAATTTAAGTCTCGTTACAATGATTCTCTGGAAGAAGCAATGGATTTTAATCTCTGGTCATACACATAGCCATGTAGTCCTGAAAATCTCAAACTAAGATGGTAGAAAAAAATCCATCTTCAAGCACACTTTGATCTTTGTTCTCAGCAGTGCTAAGATGCTTTGCTCTCAGCAGTGCTAACTCTGCTATAACCTCACATGAAGAAACAAGGAAAAGAAAGGAAAAGAAGAAAGGTTAACAGAAAAACTTAATTTACATTAAATCATTTGCCACTTTGCTGGTCTTTTGCAATCTGAAATTTTATCCTTTATGCACTTCCTTTATGCATTAAAAATAAAACGTGATTTGTAAAGCAAAGAAATAATGACAGCAAGCAGGGATTTTTTTATTTGTTCTTTGGTGTGAATTGGCATAGGCATTATGATGAAGTTAAAATGCAGAGGTTAATTGAAAAATGAGATAAACAAAGCCCCTTGAAGGTCTCTGAATAATTTCTCCTGGCAGCATTGACAGTCTACAACCATCAGGAACTAAAACCTACTCCGAACTGTTGGAGATTACAAAAAAAAATGAAAAGAAAGAAAGAAAGAAAAAGAGAGCTAAAGTTAATTGTCTTTCTGTTCCTTCCACCTCATTTCAGTCCAATTATAATTGGGAAAGTCATTCTGTCTAATTTGCATTAATGCACCTTCATGGAAAATAGAGCTTAGGCAGTGAATTTGATTTTTGGAATATTATGGAGATATTTAAAATACCCACCACAATTCCCATATGTAAAATCGATTGTAAAATTCTTGGATAACAGCTCAAGAATTCTCTTAAGGTACCTTTAAGTATGCTAATAAAGGTAGCAGGTTGAAGGCACCTCAAATGGTGGAGCCCGTACTAAATTCTGCATGTGGATTAACCTGTTCAAGCCTCACAACAGTCCCATGATGCACATATCCATTTTACAGTTAAGAAAGCCTAAGTAGAGAGAAGTCAGATAAAAAGCTCTGTGTCCTGAAGCTAGACAATGTTAGAGCTAAGATTTTGTTGTTAGAGCCAAGATTTTTTTTTTTTGAGTCATACCTAACTATGCTCGATTCACTCCTGGATCTATGGATCACTTATGGTGGGATCCAGGAACCACACATGATCCCTGGGATTGAATCTGGGTTGGCTGTGCACAAGGCTAGGACCTTGCTTGCTGCACTATCTTCCTGGCTTTAGTCCTGAGATTTTCAGCTCATGCTAAACTCAAATACTTAGATGCTAAAGTAATCTGATGAGATGTTAATGCACGTATTTTATTTTAATTTTATAAATTAACAAGTATAAGTCAAACTGCTGTTTTGTCAAGTCAATTTGACTAGAGATAATGGTACTGCAGTATGATTTTATTGGTCCATATAACATCAACTCTGTTCTGAAGTTCATGTTTTCCTTTCTATTATGAAATGGAAATATATTTACTACTGTTCAACAGTAAAACTACAAAATGAAAGTTAGTCATTTTATCTCCAGTGTAAAAACAAGCTAAGAGGTTTCAGCATTTTCAGGGGGGATACTTTGTTGTTATAATAGTGGAAAAATATAACTGAAAAAATTAGAAGAAATATAATTATCTCCAGAAATTCTTGATGTTTGGCTTTTGATTGGAATAGTATGGAAATAAAACTTTTATTTCTGTTAATTGATGTACTTGAAGCAGAAGCAGAATCTATTCAGAACCATTTATATTAATAGGTGCACTCCTCTATAGAGGCCATTATTTTCAAAGCACTGGGCTCATAGCTCCTTTTGTGCCTTTCTGATGCTAACCTATTGGTAATGATGAGGATCATTTGGCCGCAAACTATTGTTTCTCATTAAAAGAACATGTCTTCTAAGCTTTTGGGGATTCTTTGTGCTGAACAATGCAGGCTCAGAACATTTTGCCCTTTTCATAATCTGTAAATGTGTGTTGTTGCAACTGCTTCTGCCTAAGGTACATCCCTGTTTTTTGCCCAGCTCCTGAGCTTCCAAACAGGAGAGGGGTAATGCATTCAGTGACTGCATGTCGTTCTTTTGTTACACTTATATATTTTTTAAAATTTTTTATTATATCACCGTGAGACATACAATTACAAAGGTGTTCACAATTGATTCTTGGTAATACAGTATTCCAGCACCCATCCCTCCACCAGTGCCCCATTTCCACCGCCAATGTACCCCACCCACTCCCGCCCACCCCAGGCTGCCTCAACAGCAGGAACCCCTGTTTCCTCTCTTTCTCTCTCTGTCTCTCTCTCTGTCTCTGCATCTCTCTCCCTATTGTTTTCTGTTTTTTCTGATGTCTGCCATTAATAAATATCATACAATAAAAAGAGGGGTAATGACCCAAATCAACAATCATTTGGAGAAAATTTCTAATACTTTTATATTTAAATTCTTAGAATGAAAATTCTTGAATTATGGCATTATAGTATAATATAGAAACTAGACTGATAGACAAAACCCTGTTTGAATCATAATCCTTCCTGGGCGCTAATTTTCTTATCACTGGAAGAGGAAAATTATTTCCTGTTGCTTCAATGGGATTCTCATAAACTTCTATCCAGAACTGGGGAGAATTTGGCTTCCTAAATCAGGATTTCAGATCATTAGAAAAATTTCTCTTTAGCCTACACAGTATGCATTATCTTTGGCCACATGTAACTATGACATCTTGTCCTTTTTCAACATGGATATTCTCAGCCAATTTCCTACATAAAAAGAACAGTGAGATATGCCAGAATGAAATATAGTGTGTTCCTGTGCAAAAAAACATTTGCATGAAACAAAATGAAAGGAGAGAAAGAAAAAACAGGCCCCACTTGTTTCTGGTAAGGCCAGGAGGATTCCGTTCCAGGCATTTGTATATATTTTGGCTTTAGGCGTGAGGACTGGGTCCGTTTTTTACTGCTGTTGCTCCTCAAGTAGGAAAGCCTTCAAATTAGGACAGTTACTATGCATCTTTCATTAAAAGGAGAAAAACAAATAGCTTAGAGTTAAAAAAACAGTACATGTTTGCAGTTACAAACAGTGGGAGGGAATGGAAATATACCTTTTTTTCATGATAACTGCAAATTAAATCTCTACTTGTGATGACTATAGTTGAGCTTCAGACAAAAACAAGAAGAAAGGTTTCCCATAAGAAGAGTAGTGCATTATAAGAATGCTCAGGTGAAAAAGTGGAAAGAAATGATTTTTTTTTTCAGTAAGATACAAGACAATTTGTATCTTGGGGCTGATATGGGGTTTTCCTGGTACTTACATACATGGCTATGGGTGTGTTAAGATATAGTAAGACACACTATTTTCCTTCTGAAGATTGCTCATATATGAACTAAACTTTAAGAACTTTAAGAGATTCTTTAGGAGGAGAAACAGACTGTGAAAGGGCATGGGGATAAGGTGAACAAAATAAAAACAGTGAGGCCCAGCTAGAGATGAGCCTGTCGAGAACATATATAAGGTAGTTTGAGGGGATGAGGAGATGGACCGGAAGTCATGGAGGATGCAGTTGGAAGGCCATGGTGATGGTTAGGTGAGGTAGTGGTATACAACAAAATCATAAAAATTAACATTATTGTAAACAGGTTACATAAACTATAATCAATTTTTTTTAAAAAAAGGAATAGAGATGAGTATTGTTGAACACTGGTAAAAGGGATGTGCATGGCAGTTTAAAATGATAAAGATTGTGATTGTTCTACATATGTTCAAAGTGCTTATCTTTATTGCTCCAAACTTAAAGAGTATGATCTTCCTCTCCTGTTAAAGTCCTATTTATTAACTAACTTTATTCTTTGGTTTCTTATTCTTCTCTGGGTTTTGGAAGGCTAATATGCTTTATATATTTTATTCATTCATATTCAAAATAGAAATATGTGAATTTTCCTTATTCAATACCAAGGCTCTCCTCAAAAAATCTGCCCCTCATTTTCTGTCATAATTTCTTAAAAACAAATTTTCTCTTAAAGCAGCTATTAGGATTGAAGCCCTCAGATAAATTCTAGTTCTCTATTTTAAAAGGTATATATTTCCATTGTTCATTTCGTATTTATGATTTAATATAAATTTTCTGAAAATGGACACTTACTAAAATTTGATATTTGTGTGGATTATTACCTACATTGAAACTCCATATTTAGTTTTAAAAATTCCAAGATCCAAAAAATACTATACCAAAAAGGGACTTGTACTTCTATGTTCATTGTAGCACTATTCACAATAGACAAACTCTGGAAACAACCCAAGTATCCAGATGATTAGATTTAAAAAAATACTATGGTACATAAACACAATGGGATGCTACCTGGCTATAAGAAAATCTGAAATCATGCAATTTGCTGCTACGTGAATGGATCCGGAGAGTATCATGCTGAGTGAAGTTAGTCAGAAGGAGGGGAACAGATACTGACAAAGGCTCTTAAATGTGGGGTATAAAAGAATATAGTAGCAGGGGAATAACAAATGTCCAAAGGCAAGAAAAGAAAGAATTGGTTACTCTGCATAGGACATTTACAATGGTGTAGCGATAGGGGTAATACAGTGGAGAAAGGATAGGGTTGCCACAGTGCTGGAGGGAAGTGGGCACTGTTAAGGGTGTGGTGCTAGAACTATAACTGTAAGGAACCCTATCGTTAACAGTATTATAAACCATGGTGTTTAAAATAAAATAAATTAAAAATTAATATAGAAATGGAGTTTCTAAAGCACTTTTCGATTTTTTAAATTTTTAATAAATTGACTTTTTTTTTTTTTTTTTTTTTTTGCTTTCTGGGTCACACCCAGCGGTGCTCAGGGGTTACTCCTGGCTTTTTGTTCAGGAATTACTTCTGGTGGTGCTCAGGAGACCATATGGGTTGCAGGATTGAACCGGGTCCGCTGAGTGTAAGGCAAACACCCTACCCTCTGGGCTATCACTCCAGCCCACAAACTGACATTTAAAGTTACAATTCTGGGGGGCTAGAGCCTCAGCACAGCAGGTAGGGCGTTTGCCTTGCACACAGCAGAATCAAATTCGATCCTCAGTATTCCGTATGGTCCCCTGAGCACTGCCAGGAGTAATTCCTAAGTGCAGAGGGAGGAAAAAAATCCTGAGCATTGCAGGGTGTGACCCAAAAAAAGCAAAAAAAATAAGTTGCAATTCTGTATAAATGCATCATTCAGATGGTAACTATAAGGTTTATAAATAGAAGTGTGCCATTATATTTTTGTAAGTCGTGTTTGGGGTTGAATATGAGTTTAAGGATTGACAGTAAGGGGATAGAGAGATATAGGGCAGATAAGGCGCTTACCTTGTCTGAATCAGACTGGCTTTGATCCCCGAGCCTGGTCAGGACTAATCTCTGAGTAATTTCTAAAAACAGTCAGGGGCCCCAAAACCTAAATAAAAGATAAATGGATAAGTAAACAACATTTAAAAAGTTAATAAATCTTGATGATGTGTGTCTCAGTGATGGTTCACATAACCTCGTTCAGAGAGAATTTTGAAGTCTGTATTTTAGGTCGTTTGTGTGTGGCCTAGGACCAAACGTCTGCTCCGTTTCCCCTTGCCCACTATTGCTTATGGCTCCATTTTAACTAGCTTAATTCTACATTTTAAGTATCTCTGCAAATCCTCTGAATCCTCCCTGAGACTGGGTGCTCACAGGAGTCAGAAAGATATTGGGGCTAATACCTGGATATAAGGTGAGGGTTTTAAATAAACCATCCCCATTAGCCTAATTGGGAATGCAGGATGCTAATATAACCTTGAAATACACAAATGGGCCCTGATTTAACAAGCTCTTTCTGGGAAAGAAGTGGAAATACTCTGATACTTTGTTGGATAAGTTACACATTGTCCCAATTTCCCTATAAAAACCCCACAATTGTATCCATACTTAACTTAGTCCTATACTAAGTTCTTCCCCTGTTGGGAGTTTTGTTCTCTTCTTACTTTCCAATAAACTTTACTATTTTTAACTCTGAGTTTAAGTATCTTCATTACTCAGTATTTTCATTCTTGAAAATATTGAAGAACCTGGGAACTTTGGACAAACACAGAGACCTACTCCTGCATCAGGACCAAATGCCACTCCAGTTTTTCATGAATTTGACTTCACTTGGGAGAAAAAAAATCAGAGCAAGATTTTGTCATTTTATTTAGAAAAAAGAGTAGGTAGCAGTCTAGGGGTGTCAACCATGGCAGTACGAGGACCTGGACTTTGTGGAACACAGTTGTTAGGGGTTAGCTATAATTTACAGTCCTTACTTAGTAAGTGACTGGATAAATGAAATCTAAAGGAAAACAGGGAGTACGTTTACATTAAAAATAGTATTCGTTAATTTAAATATTTTAATTTAAGATAATTAATAAATTAACCCAGAATTTTAATAATATGTATGCATATGCAACATATACACCTAATTGTAATTTCTCTCTAACTCTTTAAGAAACCTGTTCTAAGTCAAAAAATGAGAAAGTGTGTGAAAATGTTATCTAGGCACAATATCATATATATAAGTATATATGCTCTCTATATAAATATAGTATCATATATATGTGTCTATGTATGTGTGTATATATATTTTATACATATATGCTCTAAAGTGAACCAAGAGCAGTTTGAAAATCAGAAAATGTGACTGAAATAAGAATATAGGGGGTAAGGAGACTGTTTCACCTGCAACTAACCTGTATTTAATCCCTGGAGGCATATATATTTCTGAGCACCACCAAGAGTAATCCTTGAACACAGAAGTAAATCTGAACACAGTCAGTTATGGGCACAAAACATAATAAAAATTCAAATATCAGATAAAATACTCATCATCTTAAAACAAAATTTAAAAATCAGATAAAATACTCATCATCTTAAAGTAAATAAGGGAAATATATTCTTTGTCTATGGTTTCTTACTCTAAGTGTTGACAGTAAATATTTGGTGACACATGCATAATAAAAAGCAAATTGAAAGGCTCATGCTTTTATCTTTTTCTGTTTTTTCTTTACTTTAATAAAATGCTATGTAGAATATAGCAAGAGCTAGTCTGAAAGAACCTGCAAGGACACTTAAAGTTAAATAGGAATATAATGCCTTTAAAAATGAAACGTGAAAACTAGATTTCCTTTGCAAGCTTCATTCTGAATTTATTGCCCACTGCTTCTTCTATTAGCATTCATAATTAAAGCAGTATAAGGAATGTATTGCATTTGATGTTAACAGTGTCATGCTGCTTCTGCGGAACCCTGGGTCTGATCTCTATCCCTTCTGCAGGTAAATCTTTGAGTTCACCTTTAAAAAGCACATTAAACATTCTGGAAGTGAATCTTTAAACTTGTAGGTTCTGCAGTGATCTCTTAAGTATCAGAAGCTCAGATTAGAGGATCACATCTTATAATCTTTTGAATACTGCCTGACCTATGTTAGCAATGAAAAGGATAAAAAACCTCAACACATTACACTTCTTATTTTTACCTTGGACTGACCTTGGAGATCTTCTGAGACTCTAAAGAAAAAATAAGTATACTAGAGCTCTACTGCTTTTTAAAAAATGGTACACTTAATTAAGAACAAAATATCACATGTGTTGAAAGTTATGATTATAATGTTTCTCTAATATTTTGTCAAATAATTCAAATAGAACAATATTAGTTAATATATTTAATTCAATACATATTTCTATTTAATGCCTCACCATTGAGTTCATTTGTGTTACATATTCTATGCATATTCTATGTTACTAAAAGATCATGTTTGTTCATTTAAATGTTTAATTTAAAACTGAACTCTACATTTCATTCAGTTTTTCCAATGTCTTTCTTCTGTTTCAGGATACAACCCAGAATGCCAGCCTACGTTTATTCATCTCTTTCTCCTCTGATTTGTTTATAAGAATTATATTTTTCTTTTTGTTGATTTTTATTAATCAGACTTTTAAGGAGTATTGACCAGGTATTTACTAGAATTATGTCAGTTTGTGTGGCCTCTTTATGGCTAAACCTGAGATAGAGTCCTTTTTTTGTTTGTTTGTTTTTGGGTCACACCTAGTGATGCTCAGGAGTTACTCCTGGCTCTGCATATGGGAATTTCTCCTGATGATTCTCAGGGGACTCTATGGGATTCTGGGGATGGAACCTGGGTTGACTGCATGCAAGGCAAAGGCCTAACCCTCTGTGTTATCACTCTGGCACCATATATGAATTCTTTGCCCCACACTTTTTAGGTATCCTTTTAGATCCTTTTCGTTAACTCAACTATAATTTACTTTATTTGAAACAAATTTTAGGTGATAACCATTAACTCTCTTTTATTAGTTTTCTGTTGCTGTATCATAATTACTATGAACCCAATGACTTAGACCCTCTCTAAATTCAGTTGGAATTTCAGGCAGGGTTAATTTGAGCCCTTGCAAGCTCAAGGTTTCATGAGCTAAAGTCAGTGTGTCAGTGAGGCAACTTTTCTATTTTTGAATTCCTACCTAGAAGCATGTACTTACTTGTCAGCAGAATTCAGTTGCCACCTGCCTTCTTTTCTTCATAAACCTTCTACAAAGATGACAGCCAGTATTCTGTTGCATTTGAACCCGTTCTCACACCTCACTGTCTCACAGATTTGTTTTACAGGAGAGGCTTTGCCATTTTGTTGTTGTGGGGGCCACACTTGGTGTTGTTTATTAAGATTTGAGTTATCTTGAGACCAGAGTGACTAGAGTACAGAGAATAGGGCACTGCCTTGCATGTGGCCCACCCGGTTTGATCCCCAGCACTCCATATGGTACTCTGAGCTCCCAGCAGGGATTCCTGAACACAGTTAGGAATAAGCCCTGAGCACCACAAGATGTGATCCCAGGCCTCCCTCTTCCAGAAGATTTCAATAACTTATTTATTTATGTCTTGCCTAATTGCAAGTTATTTATTAAATTATCAGAATGTTCCTTTCTTAAAACATCTGTGTCATGGAATTTAATCTAGTCATTGTAAGCCTTGTCTCATCACATTTATGCATCACAGTCTTTAGGGGAGGGAGTTATATAGGATGTGTACTCCAGGGGAACTTAGAAGCCATCACAGAATTCTGTTTACTGTTTATCACACCATCGCTCTGTTCATTTTACTTCTTTACTTTTTTCCCCCCTACCTTATATCTCTTAGCTACTGTGTTCTGTACTGGATTTCCAGGTACTTCTTATACTGAACACATTTTCCGTCTGTTTGGTTTATTATTTTTTTTAATTCCACCATGGATACAGGACTATAATGCATTCTAATTTACTTCTCTGAGATAATCCTGATTAAGTGCAAGTAGTCAATATTTATTGTTTAGTAGCTAAAGTTACTTTCTCTCTCTCTCTCTCTCTCTCTTTCTCTCTCTATCTCAATCCTGAGAATTGATTGTCAGATGTTTAAAGGAAACTTGAACTTCCTCTGCTTATTTTTTTCTCTGAACACAAACCAAACCAAACCCAGGGCAAGTGACTACTTTCTCAGAACCCTACTCACAGTGAACACGAATACATAAAAGGAAGAGAATCCTCAGGAAACCAAAGTAAATCATTGTCCTCTAAATCCAGATGTGCCACAAGGTTCTTTCTGGTTTTCTTCCTGTTAAATTTCTCTGCTCCAGTAATACTTCTGCTGTCAAAGAAAACAAAGCTGTATAGACAAATAATTAAACTGGTTAGGGAAGATTTTAAGCAGCATCAAGGAAAGAATCAACTGAGAATTGAACTTGACTTTGACTTGTACAGAGTAGACCTGGTCTTTGATAGAGAATGAAGAATCACAAGGGACTGGAGTGGTAATGCATGATTCAGAACACTGAACAATTACAAAAAAAAAAAAAAAGAACAAAAACCAGAAAAAGGGAATCGGTGCATGTAATATTTATCCATCTGAATTTGCAAACTAGTTGTTATCAGAATTAGATTTTTACTCTCCCGTAGACTCAGATACAGAAAGCTTTGTTGGAATGAATATTTTGGTGTTGTTTAAAACAGTTTTTGTAGAAGCCGTGAATTTTTTCTCTAGCAGACATTTTAAGAGGATCCACTGTGGTCTTAGAAAGCGACTTGAACTATTGGGTACCAGGTAAGTGTTTGTCAAGTTTTCTAGACCAAGATTGAGGTAAATCTCAATTTAAATTAGGGATTTTCAGAAGAGCTGAAGTAGGATTTTGTGAGCTAAGAGACCCTTTGTCACATCTAAACTCTGGGAGAAGGAAGTATAATTCTGCCTCGTGATATCTCTGTTCTCCTTGCAACTTGTTGACTAACTGATTTAAATTCCTGAATTTCACTTTGTTTAGCATTTCTCTTTTCATCTTTCTTTCTCTGCTCATCCTGGTAGCTTTCTCATGTATACTACTTGAGAAAGATTGGATGAGTGAGTAATTTAACCACATTCTTTAGGGGAGGGAGTTATATAGGATGTGTACTCCAGGGGAACTTAGAAGCCATCACAGAATTCTGTTTACTCTGTTTATCACACCTGGTTTCTATAATATCAATGATGGAGAAAAATGAGAAGAGTTTAAGATTTCAGCAGACAAATATTAACAGGGTGAATGAAAGAGAAATTAAAATAAAGCAGCGAGGATATATGTGAAAAACATGACTAAAAGATCAAGTGAATAAAGAAAAAGATTTACAACAAAATTTAGTAAAGTCACATTGACTGAAGATTTACATCTATTACCTATTTTAAACTGATGTCCAAGAGTAATTGAATATGTGTGGTGTAGTAATTTATTGGTATTCTTACCACTTTCACTTAAGTTGTCTGAAGATAGTTTAGCAGAAAGAAACATGTTTTCTGATGAGGATACGATGGGACAGTGCTTCTAGGTGTAATGTAGAGGTTGACTATTGATTAGTACATTATTTATGAGGCCAATTTTAAAGATGACACAAAAATATATTGCAACATGGCTGATAATTCATTATAATATTCTGGTCATGTTAAGAATGGTACTTAATTCTAAACTATTATCAGGAGGATATGTGATATATTTTTCATCTTTGGTCATTCTTATTCAGCAGTTTCAAATAGCAATGAAAATTATTTTATTTATTCTAAAATTCCTTATTTAAATATTTTGAAGTTCATGTACCTAAGAAGTGTTTGAACATCAGATAGCTCTATGACATTGGCCAAGGTACTCTTCCAAAACTTACTTCTTTGAAAAAAATAGATTTCTATTTAAATAGTGAAAATTAAGTGAGACCATGAACATGAAACATTTAACATTAATTAATTAATTAAAGATTAATTAATTCTTTTTAATTCCAGCTTGCTTTTCATTGTTCTCTGACTTGGGAGAGGTGTTTCTTCTTAATCTAACTTTTTATTCATAAATTATATCATTTGGAGAAAATATTATGGAAATCTATGCCACTCTAAATGTTTTATTTTAGCTGTAATTATCTGTAAACAGAACCAACCACTTGAGTAAATTTTCTTCAGAGTTAAGAATAGTGAACAGACAGATTAAAATTTCTACTATTTATGTCTTTAGTTCTTTATAATTTATTATCTGGTTTTTAAAATCAGTCAGGGTAAAGATAAAGTTTAAAATAAAAATTTAATTACTAACACAAAAGAGAAAAAGGTTTCGTTATAAAAGTCATATTAACTGTATTGTAACTATCCCTCTACAAACTCTCATATTCCAACATAACAACTCTTCTTGGCATTAAACTGAATTTCCTAGAAACTTAAAGTACATATAAATATGAATATATAGTATTTAATATTTGCATATTCAAACAATTTATCTTTGACAAATCATACAACATGATCACAGCATCATTTTAACAACAATGTTATATTCACATTTAAAAATGAATAAATATTTTGCATATATAAAATAATGAACACGCAATATTGTTTGACTATCATAGTATTATAGGCAATAATTCAGGTACTTGTTATTGATTTATAAGAATATCTATTTCATAAACTTCTAGTGTTTTTATTTCATAGTAAAAGAATATGTATTTTTAATTTTCATATATATTGCAGTTTTACACGTTTATATTATATGCATTGAAATTTTATTTCTTTTTTTAATTTTTTATTATACCACCGTGAGACATACAATTACAAAGGTGTTCATAGTTGGTTCTTGGTAATACAGTATTCCAGCACCCATCCCTCCACCAGTGCCCCATTTTCACCACCAATGTACCCCACCCCTCCCACCCACCCCCAGGCTGCCTCAATAGCAGGTAGCCCTGTTTCCTCTCTCTTTCTCTCTCTGTCTCTCTCTGTCTCTCTCTCTCTGTCTCTGCATCTCTCTCCCTCTTATTTTACACATTGTGGCTAGTCCTGCAGATATTTAGAATTTATCACTTAAGTCTCTTTGTGTATATTCAATGGTGAATTTTAATATGCCATTACCATTTCCCACACTTAGTAAAACACTGGTATCTATTATATCCTATTAATGAATGCAGTCATTCTATATCTGTCCTTTTCCTTCTGACTAATTTCACTCAGCATGATAATCTCCATGTCCATCCATTTGCAGGTAAATTTCAAAATTTTGTCTTTTCTGACAGCTGCATAGTATTCCATAATGTAGATGAACCACAGTTTCTTTAGCCAGTCCTCTGTTCTCGGGTAATGTTTAGTATTATTACTTTTTAGTAATCTCAATGAAAGTGATAAGTAAATTTTGTAAAGCTGTAGCAGATTTTTATGTTTCATTTATTTGTTTTTAGGTCTTCTATTTTTATTTAGTGTTTATTGCCAGTGAAGTTGGAGTATCAGCATGTATAAGCTATAGTGAGGTATTTGTCTTGATATTTCATAATTATTACAGGGTCTTTCCTTAATATTTTTGGAAGATCTCCATTATATTAAGGGTATTAACTACTAGTATGCTGTACTTATTCTACTTTTCCTAAGTTTAAACAAAAATTAGATTAAGGTATTTAGTTCAGATAAAGTTGAGGTAAGAAGTTTATTTGGAGCTATGGGGGAAGGGTTAGAAATTCCGCAGTGGTGCTCAGGGGATCCTGGGCTCCTTTCAGAGACTCCCTGCTAACTAACTGTTGGTTGTGCTCAGTTTCTACTATTAGGAATTACCTGTGTCACCTCAGCAGGGTCTTCAGGGCTGTATCCACAATGCTTGGGAAACCATGAGTTGCTGATGTTCAAAAGTCAGTCTCATGCAAGGCAGGTGCATTCACCTGTGGTACTATTTCTCTGTATTCTAGAGAGAAATTTTATGTGTCAGTGTAGAAACTTTTGTTTTTGTGAAAAAAGCACACCTGTCTGTGCTTCTGGATTACCCAGGGCTCTGTGCTTAGGGACCACTCCTGGAAGGGCTTTGGGATCATGTATGTGCTGGGGACTGAAACCAGGTTGGGCATGTGCAAGGCAAGAGCCCTATACCCCGTACTATCGCTTTGATCCAGATGTACCTTGCTTTAATCACCTTGATTTGGATGTCCTGGTTAGAAATATTGGTCAAAGATCATAAAATAAGTCATTAAAATTCCACTAGGTATTTACAACAATTAAATGTTTATTAAATTGTTTGGGGGAGAGTGTGATTGTATAAAATACTTGCAAGAATTTTAAATAATTTTTACTTAGAATACATCTGCTCAATAGTTATTTGCAAATAATAAAGGGAGTCTGAATCAATTATAAACTAGTAAGATACTGTGACAAAAAATTCAAATGTACATCTCACAGCCAGCACTAGTCCCTGCTGCTCCTGGCTGCCCGCCTCTGCTGTCCACAGCACATCACAAGGGGGAGCTTTTGTGCTTTAGTAAATAATCTCAGTCTTCCAGACCACTCCTTTCATTTGAGCCTTTTGTCCAATCTCAATTTATTTCTTTTGATCATGCAAAAACAGTGTATTGAGGTGGTCAAGAGGAAAAAAGGAGTGGAAAAGAAAAAAGAGCTGCAACAGACAAAAAATCCTAAATATTATTATATTTATATAAAAAGGGATTCTTCTGTGCTTAGGGGAAGTGATTTAAAAATTTCTTTTTATTATTAATTCTGACTTTCCAATTATTGGAATATGCTCCTTTAGCATTGAAATTCAGACTTTAAGTTGAGAATTTGAATGAAAAGTAAAATAACGTGTCATCTGTGTGAGACTTTCCATCTGATCCTATTTGACTTTCCCCATCTTTGTAATAAACGCTGCTTGGTGTTAAAGATAACATGATATATACTAGCAAGACTTTCTCTTCACTTCTATTTATTTATCAAATGGTTCTGTTGGGCAATTAATTCAATGTTTGCTCTTTCTGCACTTTCTGCTCATCTTTATACCACTACTTTGCAGAACTTGGTTACACATTTAGAGACCTGGCATGACACGAAAGGCATAATCATCACAAACTGTTCTATTTCTAATTTATTTACTTGGTACAATCCAGAATTCTGAAGAACTGTATCTTTAGTGGAAGCCATTTTCACTCTGTCATTTGTGCTTAACTCTCTAGAAAGAGAAATGGGTCTCTCCGACAGTCTCTTTTCCTGGCTGTGAAGCATAGGACTTTATTAATTTTAGGATGATAGGCTGAGTGTAAATGCAAAGTCCTCTTAAAAGAGGGTAAAAGGTTCCCAACTACTATTAGAGCACATATCCAAAGCTAAACATATGGCCCTGTCATCACAATTCTCCCACATTCCCTTTCTTGTGGTCTTAACCTTCTACTTTATTTATTACTGGGAGGCCTTATCTCTCGAGCCTGCTGCTACAGACTGCTAGACCAGAATGTAGTGAAAGCACAAAGTAATGAAACAGGATGATCATAAAATAGAAGGGAAATGGCCACAGCCTCTGTTTGTGTTATAGCAGTCCAGGTTCTATAACCTGAGCCAAACCAGGCTAAAGAAACATAATGTCACACAGTGCTAATCATGCTTCCACTCCTGTTACATTGGTATCACCAGAAGACCCTAGACTTCATGAATGTCAAGACTTTTTAGAAATTTCTAGGAAAAGTGTCAGTTTAAGAAGGAGGGAAAGAAGACAACTAAAGGATCTTAGACGCAAAATGCCATTTAAAGGGCAAGTAACAGTTCCATGGAAGAAATGTCATGCAAATGAAATGTTTGGTGAGCTCAAGGTGAAGGACAGTGAAAAGAAAAAGCAATGAATACTGCGTGGCATTTTTGTCATCTTTGATTCCCCCGCCCCCACTGGTGCAGCCCTTAAAGCTATCAGACCAAAGCCATGTATGTGCTCAGTGGTGAATTTCTGACAGGTGTTGACTGCAGCAAGTTGGCTGACAGTTGAATTAGTTTTTTCCAAAAAACTGGTCCAAGTCTGGCCAAACTTTATAGTCTGTAGTTAGTGCCAAAGCTCCTCAGGGCAGTCTTAGTTCATTCCTTCTTTCCAGGGGTAGAGACCAATGGAAAGTGAGAAAGAGGAATTTGATTCCTAAGTTCAGATGATGTTAATAACTGTCTCTGAAATGACAACACCTTTATAATTTAGTCTAACTATTTATATACTACTAATAAGATGTTATTTATTACTCAGTTGAGAAAAAGGACTTTTAAATGATAATATATAACATTTGTAAGATATACATAACTGAGAGCGGCATGGAACACCTTCAAGAGCATTGAAGAAATACTAAAAGGACAAAGAACCTCTGACTCTGGGCACATCTCTTTGACTCCACTGTTCTCCCTGCATTAGCATACATCTCAGAGACCTGGGCCCTACGAAAGCAGGATGAGAATGCTATTTGAGTCTCTCAAAGAGGAATTGAAAGAGTTATGCTTGGAATATTACGCCTCACTCAAGTCAGAGAAGGAATCTGGAGTTCCGAGCTCCGTTGATGATCCAGAGTCAGGAATGCTGTCTTGTTTGCCAAGGTGTCAAAAATCAGATGGGCTGGACATGTAATGTGATTTGGACACAACCACTGGACTAGAGCCGTTACCAACCGGATCCCAAGGGATGTCAAAAGATCATGTGGCTGCCCACCTACAAGATAGTCAAACTTCTTCGCCAAGACCTGAATGAACGCTTTGAGGTTCTTCATATTCCTGGAACAATCAGTTGTCATTGAGCTACACTGGCACATGACAGGGACAAATGGAAATGTTGCTGGTGCCCACTCTGAGCAAATCGGTGAATAACGGATGTTAAGACATCAAGTGATTAAGTGACATAACTGAGAAATCTAATAAGTGATTGCCTTAAATACATGCATTTTGGGAGACAATTTACTAGTCCTTCCTTTAGAATAAAATTGGATTCAACCCACTGACATAGTATTTCATTTCTACAATTTACTTATAGAAAAACAAATGTAAGTGAATCTAATAATGTATATGGTAAAGAGACAAAGTAATCCAAAAGTCGATTATATTAGAAAATAAGATAGCAATGCTAAGTCATGATTAAGAAAAATAGAGAGGCTGCAATAATAGTGAAATAGGTAGGGTGCTTTCCTTGCATGTGACCAAACAACCTGGCTTCTAGTTCCAGCATCCCATATGGACATTTGAGCCCCACCAGGAGTGATCCCTGAGCACAGAGACAGCTGGGTGTGCCACTAATATAAATAGAATATAACAAAGCAAAAGAAAAATAAGAAACATATACATATGTATATACATACAAACATAAATATATGTAATATATTAAATATAAATATGTAATATATTACATAAATAGATGTAATATATTAAATACGAATATATAATATATAATATAATATATTAAATATATTAAATATATAATGATATGTGTGCAGATATATCTACATACACATATATGTATGCATATATGTATGCATATATGTATGTAGATATATCTGCACACATATATGTATGCATATATGTGTATGTAGATATATCTGCACACATACATATCATTTATATTTAAATATGAATCTGTGACTTAATAGATATGAACTTAAATATATGACCTTAACCAATTACTCCATGCCTCATAAAAAAAGAATGGGCATAATAATAACAATATCCTCTTCATAGGGTCTCATGAGAAGTAAATGGATAATATATTGCAAAATTTGTTGTATATTTTTTTTCTTTAGAGCCACACCTGGTGGTGTTTTTGGGTTTACCTCAATTCTTTGCTCTGGGGACAATATGTGACACTTTTGTGACTTTTTTTTAAAGTATTTTATTATACCACCGTGAGATATATAAATAAAAAGATATACAATTAAAAAGTTCATGTTTGGGTTTTGGTCATACAGTGTTCCAGCACCCGTCCCTCCACCAGTGCCCATCTCCCACCACCAACGTCCCCGGTTCCCTCCCCTTCCCCAGCCCACCTCCATGGCAGGTTCTTTATTTCTTTCCCTTTCTCTCTCTTTCTCTTTTCCCTCCCTTCCAGAATATGGATTACAGAACATACATTAAAAGGTTGTCATGTGTATCCTTTTGCCTCTATTTAATGCTCAGTTCTAGGTTGGCATTAGTACCCTCGACAATTATTAGCACCCTGTTCCATTTTCTGTCTTACCTAACCTCTGACTCCCACACGTTTGTGATAATTTCCACCTTTGACAAGACCTCCTGATATATGTTTCACTTGACCTTGGATATTGGTATCATAATATGTACATATATAGTTATGCCATGCAAATAAATGCAGTCATTCTGTATCTGTCTCTCTCCTTCTGACTAATTTCGCTCAACATAATCTTCTCAATGTCCATCCATTTATAGGCAAATTTTATAACTTCATTTTTCCTAATAGCTGCATAGTATTCCATTGTGTAGATGTACCAAAGCTTCTTTATCCAGTCATCGATTTTCGGGCACTCTGGTTGCTTCCAGATTCTGGCTATTGTGAATAATGCTGCTATGAACATAAAAGTAGGGATGGTGTTTCCGCTGCGTATTTTTGGCTTCCCAGAGTAGATTCCCAGGAGTGGTATGGCTGGGTCAAATGGGAGTTCAATTTCTAGTCTTTGGAGGAAAGTCCATATTGTTTTCCAGAAAGGCTGTACCAGCCAGCATTCCCACCAACAATGGATGAGTGTCCCCTTTTCCCCACATCCACACCAGCACTTGTTGTTCTTGCTCTTTTGAATATGTGCCAGTCTCTGTGGTGTAAAGTGGTATCTCATTGTTGTTTTGATTTGCATCTCTCTGATGACCAGTGATGATGAGCATTTTTTCATATGTTTTTTTGGCCATTCGAATTTCTTCCTTGCTGAAGTTTCTGTTCATTTCTTCTCCCCATTTTTTGATGGGGTTGTTTGTTTTCTTCTTGTAAAGTTCTACCAGTGCCTGATATATCCTGGATATTAACCCCTTATCAGATGGGTATTGGGTGAATATTCTTTCCCATTCTGTGGACTGCTTTTGTATCTTAGTCACTGTTTCTTTTGAGGTGCAGAAGCTTTTTAGTTTCATGTAGTCCCATATGTTTATCCCTTTCTTCTAGTTGCTTTGTTAGTGATGTTTCACCTTTTAAGATGCCTTTAACTTCAATGTTGTGGAGGGTTTTTCCTATATTTTCTTCAATGTACTTTTATGGATTCAAGTCTGATATTGAGTCAGTGGCTTTCCTATATACAAATAACGAAAGAGAAGAAAGGGATATTAAGGAAACTATTCCATTCACAATTGTGCCACAGAAAATCAAATACCTAGGAATCAACTTACCCAAGTATGTAAAGGACCTGTACAAAGAAAACTACAAGACACTGCTCCAAGAGATAAAAAGAGGACACAAGGAAATGGAAACACATTCCCTGTTCATGGATGGGGAGAATCAACATTGTCAAAATGGTAATACTCCCTAGAGCTCTGTACAGATTCAATGCAGTCCCTATGAGGATACCAATGACATTCTTCAAAGAAATTGACCAAACGGTTCTGAAATTTGTATGGAACAATAAACCCCCCAAGGATAGCTAAAGCAATCCTCGGGAAAAGAAGATGGGAGGCATCACCTTTCCCAACTTCAAACTGTACTACAAGGCAGTAGTAATTAAAACAGCATGGTATTGGAATAAAAACAGACCTGTGGACCTATGGAATAGAATTGAGTAGCCTGACACCCAACCTCAAACACATGATCATTTAATCTTTGATAAAGGTGCAATGAGTCTAAAATGGAGTAAGGAAAGCCTCTTCAACAAGTGGTGTTGGGAAAAATGGGCAGCAACATGTAAAAAAATGAATTTGGACCTGTGTCTAACACCAGACACTTGAGTGAATTTATGCAGTATAGGAGATCAAATCAAATTTGCATGCAAGGCAAGTACTTTCACCTCTGCACTATCTCTCTGACTTAAAGTTTTCATAATACTGTCTAGCACAATATAGATCCTAGATCACTAGATCACTAGACATCCCGTTGTTCATCGATTTCCTCGAGCAGGTGCAAGTATCATTTCCATTTGACCCTATCACGTGCCATTGTAGCCCAATGGCATCTGCTTGCGCCAGGAATATGAAGAGCCTCAAACCATTCATTCAGGGTCTTTCAGAAGAAGTCTGACCATCTTGTAGGTGGTTGGCCACATGATCTTTAGACATCCCGAGGGATCCAGTCAGTTACTGCTCTAGTCTAGCGGTCATCTCCAAATCGCATTACATGTCCAGCCCATCTGATTTTCGATGCCTTGGCAAATGAGACAGCATCCTTGACACAATATAGATATTTAATAAATTTTAGTTCATTGCAGCTATATTTTTTCTCTCTGGGAAAAATGTGTAAGATTAAGTAAACAAAACAAAAAGAGAAAATTTCAGATGACTACAGATAACATTATCCTCAAAAGATAAAAGGACCAGGCAGTGAGCATTCATTGTATTGATGATTCTTGTCTTCCAACATAGGTTTATGATGAAATCTCACATTTTGTGTTAAATGTATCTAAAATGTTCTAATTCTATTACTTTCAATTTTATAAGAAGCTTTATGTTATTCAATAAGGAATCATGTTTTGCTTGACTTCTGCATATTGCCTATCAGGCAGCAGATAAAACAGGTAGATGTTTACTAAAATAGAGGATTTTATTTCAAAAGATCTGTGGACCAATACTTTTTGTAGAGATATTGAGAGCAATATTAAGTTCACAGGAAAAATATGCGGGTATAAAGTTTTCCCTGACATATGTACAATCCTCTCCACCATAACAATACTATAATGTGATGACACATTTGGTTAAATCAATAAATCTATATTTTTCACATAATTCATTATCACCCGAAGTGCAGTCTATTTTAGTTATTCTTGTGTTACACGAATATTCCTTAAGTTTTCATGAATGTATAACACTATATATTGATCATTATAATACCAGACAAAGTAATTTCCTATCCCTAAGAAATTCTTTTTATTTTGTCTATTCATTCTCACTCCTCCGCATCCTGAACAACCAATGATCCAATTACCATCTCTATTAAGTTTTTACCTTTTCCATAATGCCATATAGTTAGAATCATATAGTATGTATTTTTTTACATTCACTTATTTTACTTAATCATTTGCATTTAAGGTTCTTCCATGTCTTTTCGTGGCTAAATATCTTTTTCCTTTTTAGCACTGAATAACACTCCATTGTTTTTATGAGCCATATTTATATATCCATTCACCTACTGAAGGACAAATTGGTTGCTTTCTAGTGTTCCCAATAACGAATAAAACTGCTATAAACATCTGTGTGCAAATTTTTTGTGTGGATGTAAGTTTTCAGTTCAGCTTTTTTTTTAAAAAAAAAAAATTCAACACAGATAAGTACTTTTCAAAACAAAATAAAAATGAATTACTAGTGCAATGAAAGGCAGAGATACAAACCTTATTTTTTAGTTACTCTGTTTAAAAGACTTATAATTACTCTGTCAAAGTTATATAAAACTTTCTAAATGCTTACTCTTAATTTCAACTTATTTAATCTTGACATAAATAGCTTGTGAATGGACCCGAGTCAAAGACCATACTTTAATAGCATTCATATAGGAAATGTAAGTATAGAAGAAGGAAAATGAAGGGTAAGGATATTGGTTTTCATTGTGAAAACTCATACTGGTCTTTAAATTTTAGTTTATACACTTCTCTGCTTCTTCAGTCTGGTCAAGCCAGCTTCCTATTTTTGGAGTCTGGAGTGAGGACTGACTGTTGTGCCCTCTGATATTGCTCTTATTATAATAATTGTTTGGCCAGGAACGGTTTTTGTCATTGTTGTTGTTTCTTTGTTAGTTTTGTTTTGGAACCACACCTGGCAGGGTTCTAAGCTTACTTTTGGTTCTGCATGTAGGGATCTCTCCTGGAATGCTTAGGAGAACTTATGGGGTACCAGGGATGGAAACTTGATTGACTTTGGGCAAGGCAAAATGCCCTTCCTACCCACTATTTGCTTCAGCCCAAGTCTGAAGCTGTTAGTGCATAGAATCAATTTAATAGCCATGACACTACCAGTGAGCAAAAAACACATTAAGTTGAACACATAGAACACATTTGCTGAAGAACAGAGGACATATTCCATTGAAACCAGTTGATTAATAAATAGAAATGAAATTTTAGCTTTCAAAAGAGAAGCATCTTAGAACTGAGTGATAGCCCAGTGAACTAAAGCATTATTTCATATGCAGCTAAACCAGGCTTCTATCTTTGGCACCACATGAGCACTGCTGAGAGTGGCATTTGAGCATGAAGCTGGGAGCTTTTGACATTATATACACACATGTTTATTTTTATTCAAGCATAATTGAAACATATATATTGTTGTGGTAGAATGTTACTTCAGTAAGAAAAAGGATTTAGCTATCTTGTCACGCTACAGAGTCAGTAAGTCAAATAACCTTTGTGATTGAAGTAAAATTCTATTATTATTTTTTGCACATTATGAAGTACATTTTATTATTCCTCTAGATTTTTTAATTGAAGAATTTTTCAAATTAAAAATTAAAAACATTGGTGCCAAAGCGATAGTCCCACAGGTAGGGTATTTGCCTTTTACGCAACTGACCCAGGTTCAATCCAGTGGCATTCCATATGGTCCCCCAAGCATGCCAGTAATTACTCCTGAGTGCAGAGTCAGGATTATCCCCTGAGCAGAAAAAAAAATATATATATATTTAAATGCATATATACACATACGTAATATGCATATATACTTAATATACATATACATTTAATGCATATCAAATACATACATATATATTTAATTGAAGAAATTTCCTGTTATTTTTCATTTTAGCTGAAAACTATATTTTAAATATGTATCATTTATTATAATAGCTTAGATAAGATTTTTACAGCAGTTTTAAGGTACATGGATTTGATTGGAACCAAAGCAATCTTCCAGCGGTTAAGGGCTTGCCTTGCATGTGGCTGACCTAGGTTCAGTCCCCATCCCTAACACCCCCAATTGGTACTTGAAGCCACCCGGAGTGATCACTGATCACAGAGCCAGGAGTGAACCCAAAACAAAAAAAAAAAAAAAAGGAGAGTGGAGAAATAATACACAGTCACTGTACATTTGAGTTATAGAAATACTCTTTTTGATAGGCTTTTCTGCTGAGTAGATGTCTTTTTAAAAACAGTATAAGTAGTTACCAAGAATGTGAGAAGTCTCATGAAATTATTTCCCTCTAATTACATGCGACAATAATCTAAATTATGTAATATTATTTTTGGGTATAAACTTTGTGTGGCAACAAGTCCAAGTGCTTCAGTTGCCTTCTTGGCTGATGCCTATGGGTACAATGAATAAGTTACTCATAGCATCAGCTCATTTTATATTAATCATATTAACACTAAAATGATTCTCTCAGAGTGAGTATATTCTTGAATGCCATGGATCAACAATTTCAGAGGAAAGACAAAATATTGAAATCTGGGATCCTACAAGCTGGCCGAACTGCTTTACTGAAATTCAACAAAGAGGAATAAAGGAAAGCCAAATGCAGAAATCAAAGTTTTGTTAAGAATCTTTGTAATAGCAACTCAGATTCTAATATTTGAACATCTGTTATGGTATTGAGTCCTTTTTTTCTCCTCTTAAATTGTTTTATTCTTTCAATGAAATTTCAGTACTCTAAGACAGGATCTTACTTTTTTGCAGTGCTGTGAATTGAATTCAGGACCTCACATATGGTAGGTATACAATATATAACTGAATCATATTTATATTCTAGGATAAATAAGTATCATCTGAGTATTTATTTTAGTTTTCTGTTGATGTGAGCAGGAACTTTTGGTCAAAGATAGAATTGTAAACGAATAAACCTACCTTATTTCATACTCCAATTTCTGTGTTAAGAGGAGGCTAATTGCCAATGAAAACCAAAAAGAAGATTCACTATACATTGTAGTATTACTTTTTCCCAAAAGTTTATACCTCTCTCCCCATCTCTGTAGCATCAATATCTTTATCTAGTTGTATATACATGTACACATATAAATGTGTTGTGATGATAATTCTTACTGAATTTTATTTGCCTAATTAGTACATAGTCAGAGTGGTAAATTTAGCTAAAATACTACTAATTAACTGGTGGCACAAAGAGTTAATCATAATTCAGTGAATAGACATTTGTGAATAGTATTTTTCCACTTGAATCTTGAAACAGAGTAGAGATACAAATATAAAATCTACAAGAACATTTAATAGGCAAGATATTTTTGATTAATTGAGAATGAATGGAGTAATAACTCAGAATTGCACTTTGTAAACCTTAATGCAACATGTAAATGTTTATCATAGAAAGAATAAAAGAAAAAACACTGTAGAATCATTTATTATTTGCATGGCGCTACGGCAGTCAGAAGTAATACTCTTCAGCTAGTAAAATTGATAACTTTGTGATGTAGAACCATATATACAGTGACTAGAAATTGACATGATTGGTACTGATTTTATTGCTGTGTAAATGCTAACAAAATTTTTGTCATTCTGGTAAGCCAGCTAGTCCATCAAACAAATTTAATGCACTACAGAATATTGCAAGAGCACTGAAGCAGGTGCTGTAAGGAATTGTTTGTAATGAATGTAGACTTTTCTGCTTTTTAATAGCCTGCAACTTAAAAAGAGGAAGCAGAAACAACTCCATCAACTAGTATCATAAGCATTTATACTTACAATCACATAACAAACTCTGGCCATTTAATTCTATAAACAATTATTTGAAGGCTCCTGTTAATTTTGTAACTCACCTTCCCATTCTTATTATGCCAAATTAACACTGATTTTCCAATAGGCAGTTCCACAATCCCTCTATTATGTCAGATTTCCTTATCAATCTCTTTCTTGTCCATACAGATTATTAAGTCTTCCCGAGGGTACTGTCATTCAACGTTAATGTTTTACTTTGTAATACAGATAGTTGGATGTGTAGTGATTTGAGAAGAATCTGGCTCATTTAATTTGGAGATGGGAAAAAGACCATATTTGGAAATTGACAAGAGGGTGTTTTATGTTTGTGTTTTGTTTTGTGTTTTACTTGCTGTCATTATCACTTTGTTTATTTTAAAACTGTAGCTATTTCTATAAATAAAAAACTAGTTATTTCTTAACAGTAATTGTCAATTAAATGACAAGTTGCTTATGGTAGAGTTATTTATATGCTCATATTACCTAATTTTGGGGGAATCAGTTTCCACCTCTTGGTGTGTGTTTAAATATGCTCATAACAACTTTCATTTATTGAGCTGGTTTCCGCCTCCCCTTTCTTTTAAAGAGAATGGCAAATGATATTGAAATTTTGTTGAAATTATAAAATTTTCTTTCTCTCCAGTCTCTTGACTCCAAAATAATAATATTATTATCACTTCCCCCACCTCCCGCTAATTCATATGTGGTCACTAGATAATTGCTATGCCAAATAACAAGTGACTTTTTTCAAGTTGAAAGAAGGAATTTTTTCCCAATAGTGTTTGACTGTGAAGAAGTGGGGTGAGTTGAATAATTTTTGAGGGGATGCGACAACTCTGTGTTCTTTAGTATTGAGAGTGGAGGAACTCGCTGCCGATTGAAGTGGGTTTGATTGATCTGTCTAGGACAAAAAACACATTTTCTGACAAAGTGTTAATAAACTCTCTCTAGCAGTTGTAGGTTTCTTTCAAGATCCTACCGTTTGTTTTTGAAGTAATGAAATTTACTGAGAACTATTATAAGGTTCTAATTGAATTTCACAGAAGTAGACCCAGTGTGACCCAAAATGGAGGCAAAACCCCATCTACAAAACCCCACACTGAGCAAAAACTCTTCATTGTCATTGATTAAGAACAGAAAGTTAAAAAGAGAGGCCCAACTTTCAAATAATTAGCCCTAGTTAATGAAGACTTTTGAGATATGGCAAGTTGATGTTGATAACTTCTGTGCGACGTAGGGAGAAGATGAAAAAGATTGGCAGCTATAGAAGGGAAGTATTTATTAAAACACCTTTAAAAGCTGTAGGATATTATGAAAAGCCAGCTTTAAAGAACTGCATTAAAATAAAGCATACATGGAACTGATAATTTCACCACCCACAGTTTTCTCAAACTTTCTTGTTTTATTTTTCTTTTGGTGAAAAAAATAAAACTTTTTTACTCATTTCACGGAGATCTTCGTTTTAGGAATCCTAGCCAGGAAGCTAAGGACTTACTGCAGATGCTAGGCTGAGACATCGATCTTGGCCATGCTCTAGGGACCAAACACAGTTCCAGGTATATCAAACCACAGTCTGCCTCGTGCAGGAGTGGTGACTGCAGATCTCTGTGTTTGTCTACAGTTCCTGGGTTATCCAATATTTTCAAGAATGAAAACATGAAATAATAAAGATGCTCAGATTCAGAAAGCAGAAAAGAAAAAGTAACCACCCAGCAGGGGAGCAAGTTAGTATAGGACTAAGAGTGGCTACTTTCATGGGGTTTTATAGGAAACCTGCATATTTATCAAAAATCAGAGGCTAACCATTTGTTCACCAGAGATGTCTGATAAATTTAGGGCCTATTTGTATTGTTAAGCTAAGATTAACCTCTTGCAACCCCATTTATGATTGGTGGGACTGTGTTTGGATGGCCATGGAGAGTATCATGCTGAAATGAGTCAGGAGAGGGACAGACATAAAATAATTGCACTCAAGTATGAGACCATTACCCAAGGACAATAAAAATGAGGAGAGGAAAAATGGCCCATACTTAGATGCTTGTCATAGTGGAGGGAAGGGGGAGAGGGCAGTTAAAAGAGAGGAGGGATCACTGCCAACCTAGAACTGAGCATTAAATAGAGGCAAAAGGATACACATGACAACCTTTTAATGTATGTTCTGTAATCCATAGTCTGGAAGGGAAGGAAAAGAGAAAGAGAGAGAAAGGGAAAGAAATAAAGAACCTGCCATGGAGCAGGGCTGGGGGAGGGGGAGGGAACCGGGGATGTTGGTGGTGGGAGATGGGCACTGGTGTAGGGACGGGTGCTGAAACACTGTATGACCAAAACCCAAACATGAACTTTTTTAATTGTATATCTTTTTATTTGTATATCTCACGGTGGTATAATAAAATACTTAAAAAAAAAAAGAAAATGACAGCGGGAAAAAGAATTGAGCACTGAAAGCAGGCAAAGGGATATATATGATAACTTTTTTTTTCTTTTTTGTGTAACACCGGCGAATCTCAGAGGTTACTCCTGGCTCTGCACTCAGGAATTACTCCTGGCGGTGCTCGGGGGACCATATGGGATGCCGGGGATTGAACCCGGGCCGGCACATGCCCGCCGCTGCAAACAAACGCCCTACTCGCTGGGCTATCGCTTCGGCCCGTATATGATAACTTTCAGTACCTGTACCACAAACCATAATGACCAAAAAGGAGGGGGGAGATAGATAGATAGATAGATAGATAGATAGATAGTAGATAGAGAGAGAGAGAAAGAGAGAGAGAAGAAAATTGCCATAGAGGCAGACTAGGAGCGGGGAGGGTGGAAAGAGAGAAATTGGGGACATTTGTGATGGGAAATATACACTGATGAAGGGATGGGTGTTTGAACATTGTATGACTGAAACCTAATCATGGGTATCTTTGCAACTGTTTATCTAACAGTTTTTTATTTAATAAAAAACTTTTTAAAAGATACTTCAGGTTATATATTTATTTCACCTTTATCATCATACATCCATTATGTTAGTCTCCTGAAAGCACAAGATCTGGGACAAACTATGGTCTTGGAAAATTATTCACTTTACCAGTCTCAGAAAGGGCTCAGGAATTCACAGATATGTTTAAAAAGACGGGCACAGCTAAAATGAAGCTGCTTGTAACATAACAAGGGGAAACTGAGGCTTCCTCTTTCATATATGCCTTAACCTCTCTACTATCTCTCTGGCCCCATACATGACAATATTAACACATAATCTAGCCTTCATGCCCGCCTCATTTTGTTGTACCATGTTTAAAGAGGTTCATATATAAATGTGTTATATGTAAACAGTAGGTTAACTTATTTAGGTAACTATTGGTACAATTTAAATATTTTCTACCTCAAGACAGCCAGTAACAGGCTAAAGAAACTGTGGTACCTCTACACGATGGAATACTATGCAGCTATCAGAAAAGACAAAATTATGAAATTTTCCTGCAAATGGATGGACATGAAGACTATCATGCTGAGTGAAATTAGTCAGAAGGAAAAAGACAGATATAGAATGACTGCATTCATTAATGGGATATAAATATATAGCAGTATTTTACTAAGTGTGGGAAATGGTAATGTCAGACTAGAACTCACCATTGAATATACACAAAGAGACTTAAATGATAGACCTAAATATCTGCAGGGCTAGCCGCAATGTGTAAAAGAAGAGGGAGATGCAGAGTCAAAGAGAGACAGAGAGAATGAGAGGAAAAGGGGGTACCTGCTTTTGAGGCAATGTGGGGTGGGCGAGAGGGGTGTGGGTACACTGGTGGTGGTAATGGGGCACTGGTGGAGGGAGGGTACTGGAATATTGTATTACCAAGAACCAATTATGAACACCTTTGTAATTTTATGTTTCACTGTGGTATAATAATAGAAAAAAGAAATGAGAGGAAATTTGGGAGGGTCAATGGGGTTCTAGTCATGACCTTGATTTCATGGGATGATGATTCTGTGAGGGTTTGATTCTAACAAAAACCCATCAAATTGTATACTTTGTTACGTGTAAGCTTATACTGCATCAAAACTTAGTTCTTGTTTTAGTTAAACACCATGGTTTTTAAAGTTGTTTCTAACACAGTTGTTATGGGCTTTTGATGTTCCAACACAAATCCTACCACCTAAGTGACCTTATGTCCATCATTGTCCCCATTTTCCCAACCACCCCCCCAAAACTTGCCCCCCTTATCACACAATAATTTGTTTTATATTGCTTATTACAATAAAATACATAAGAGAATTGTCCAAAAAAGACAGCCAGTAAAAGAAAGTGGACACACACAAACCTTAATTCTTCAGATAATAATCTTGATAGTTTATTAATTATAAACAATTTCCATTTATTGCTTCTTGATTTTCATAATACCCCTATAGGGAATAAAGACAGGCAATGGAGATCTTTATTTTTGTACCACAATCAGAAGCTAAGAGAGGAATAGACAGTACAAAGTCACACAAACTTATGTAGGTTATATTTTATAATAGTGGAAATTCAGTATTGTAGCTATTAGACCTATAGTATAGGCATCACCTTTTAGTGGTATATGGAGGACCAAATTGTTGTAAGTGACATGATAAAGTGGGGAATGAGGGAGGTAGTTTTAAGAAAAGTTTTTCTGATACAGTTTAAAGGAAAGCATGGAGTGAGAAGTAAATTTAGTCCAACTTTTAAAAATTTCCCCATGGATCAGTTGCCTAGCAAAGGGTAGCCAATCAAATTAGATAATGGGATGACTGGGGGGTGAGTTTTTCTCTCTCTTTTCCTCTTCAGGCTCTGTTGCTTTGCAGATGGACTTCTGGACCAGGCAGTTCAGCCAGGTGGCATATTCAGATAGGGACAGATACTGAGGACAGGAATCTCACCCACATGCACCATGGCCTTTGCAGGAGACTAAGGAAACCCTGGACAATACGATAGAAACTGCTATAGGTGCTGAGCTCAGAAACCTCACCTACACCTCGCCACAAGATGAAAAATAAGGAAACTAGGACCTGATGTAGGGAACCTTGGGGTATAATCTGGGAAAGGGCCAACTGTATGAATTCATACCAGGAAAGAGTACACACAAGATAAAGAGGCAGCAAGGCCTTGAACCAGCTTTAGTTCACCATAGGTGCGTGGGCTTCAAGGTATGGAACCCAGGGAGGTTGTCTCAGGGATGCAGAGCTAGGGACAGGATAAAACATCTTTCATGCGTAGAAGAGGGAGGGGTCTGGATATTTGTGGAAGAGCTGGGGCTCACCTACTTAAGTTGTTCAATAATCTCAAACTTTAAATCTTCCACATTTTATATCAAATTTTGTAAACAATTCTTGAGAACCCAGCAGCCCAGGAAAATCCACTTTGTGTTAACACTTCTGCTTTTTCCATTTACCCACCTCCACGTGCAGTTGCTACCCAAAATGGTAATTTTGGTTACGAGAACCTACCAAGGAGGCTTGAACACTCTAATCCCACCAGCCCTCCAGGGTTTCACTGACCCCACTTTCTCTGCATGGTCAGCTGACTTGGCCCCACCATACTGAGTCTGGGGGTGTTGTGGACTGATGCTGGAGCAAGGAATTGCTCTTTGTAGGAAAAGAAAGAGTCTTAAGCTTGGCACAATCATCCCAGCTATGTGGCCTTTCCTAGCAGGGAAAAAAAATTCAGGAGGTGTTGAAATGGTGAAGCAAAATTTTTTTTTATTGAAAGACATTTAGAGAAATATGAGAGAAGAAAAAGATAGAAGGAGCTAAGTGCTCAAAACACTGGCATTTTGAAAGGGGAAAAAAGCAGAAAATGGGTTTTGGGATAAAGGTTACATGTGACTTTTTCCAGACTAGGAGTTATCCTGATGTTGTCTCAGGGAAAGCCTTGCCCTCTTGACGGCCCTTTCATATTCATTTCATGACCTTCACAGGTTTTTTTTTTTTTTTGAGGTATACCAGGCAGTGCTCAGGGCTTACTCCTGACTTTACCATCAGGGGTTCATCTTTACCCTTGTGGGGCCTAGTTTTCCTTATCTTTAAAGAGTTTAAGATTTGCATCACAAGGGGATATGTTCTTGTCTTTGGTGTAATTCAGGGCTGGTCAGAACTTTTCAATTTTATTATTTTCCAAAGCTCATTATCAGGGTACCCCTCTTTGTCTGCAACAAAAAAGAAAGTAAGTCATTCTTACTTACAAGCAAGTCCTATCACAAGGTAAGCGTTTAATATATACGTGCTATTTTTATATCCCTATTTGAAGAACAGACTAGCAAACAATCTCTATTTTGAGTTTAAGAGGTAACACACTTGTAAAATACATTGTTTAACAGAATCCTGTTCTTAGGCACAAGCACGGATACCACTAGATATGTGAATCATAAATCTCTCAATCAAGCATACAGGCAGCTTGGTTCCTCCAGGATGTCTCATCAGATTTTTTGTTATCATGAGGCAAGTCCCACATGCTAACTTTGAGCATGTCAGCAAAAAATTGATTATAGGATGAAGAGTCACTTGTCACTTGTCTTCCTGTTGTTCATGGATTTGCCTGAGTGGACGTCAGTAACGTCTCCATTCATTTGGAATGAGTTCCATTATTGTTACTATTTATTACATATGAACTACACCACGGGTAGCTTGCCAGGCTTTCCTGTGGCTCTGGGTTCATCCCAGGTGCCCAGCCTTTCTTTATGTCAGACCATCAACCATCTGAGCAAAAAAAAAAATGAAAAAGAAAATGAAACTATCCCAAGTCTGATTCCGAGGCCTACATTAGGTCCCACAAAGAAAGATGCTTGGTATTATCATTATCATTATTATTATTATTTTTAATTTTATAAAAATCAGTATTATAACTTTATAACTAGAACTTTATTGTTCCAGGGTCTCCGGTCTCATTTGTTTTGAATGTGGCTATTTTGAAATAGTTGAAAATAATAAGTAGATATAATAAGAATAGAATTTAATATCAAAACTGAGGCAGTTATACTGAAGGTAAGTGATTTTCTTCAAACAAAATTATTATGCTTGCTTCCTACATAGAGAAGGAAAAATCATTCTTACCTCTTCTCATGCTTTAAAGCCTGTTTTCTGACACTGTGATTGGGTTCAGGTTTCAGAGGTACTATATAATTTGTGGTACTGGTATAAATTGTAAGAATTTCCATAATCAGCGGCTATTGAAGTGGTTCAGCTATGACTTGGGGAAAAGTCACCCTTTCTCAGAAGTGTTCCCGTAAAGATTTGATCCCCATCAAATACTTTTAATGAAAGTATTTCCAGAATTGCCATATATCATCTACTACAATTTACTTACTGTTCATTTGCAGACGAATCTGTGCTGGATAATTTTCAAATAGGTTGAGCAGCTGTGGTCTCTGTTGACTGATGGACATTGCAGTAAATATGAGCAGAGCTTTGGGACAAAAGAAAAACAATCCTAAGTTATGCAAAGACAAATGATGCCTTTATTGTGAGTATTATGATTAGATTTAAAATACTGTAGCCTTATAGTTTTAAATGGCTTTTGCATACTCAATGCCATGCCTCCACAAATAAAGAGCACTCTTTTAGCCCAGATAAATGCTTAGGAATCTGCTTTCCCCTAACTTATGTTTACAAGTTTTAATCAAGCAGGGCAGAAAAATAAAAGGAGACTTTGAAAGCAGTCAGCGGAATGCCTTTTTGGTGTTTTATTTCTGTTATATGTGACAAGAATACTCATGATAAGTGTTTCTAAATAAATATTTTATCCATTGTGATGATGAATTGATGAAAGTTGGCACTGATCTGCCATTCCTGGAAGAAATGAGAGCCTCAAGTGATATAGGAGTCAGTTCTGCTCACCAGATCCCAACCTGGCAACTTTGGTAGAAATATGTGGTCTTGGTAATGAATAAGCATGGTAAAATGCAAGTTATTTTGTTGCATAGAGGTATAGAATGTATAATATTTTATTATAATCCTAAGAAAAAAGAAATATAAATATATGACTTCTGTAAAACTTATCAATAAAGGAGCACCTAAAAACCATATGATATACTTACTCTCTCAGGCTTTTAACAGAAAGGAACAGTGAAGAAGCATTTCAAATCAAACCTCATTTATTTTGGAGGCAAAGATTTCCCTTGCTTCTGTCATGTTCAGGAGGGTTAAGGTATGGAGAAAATTTATTTACTCCTATAGCTTCAGGTCTCAGATTAAGTTATTGATTAATCTTTTATGTGTGACCTGCAGTGCCATAATAAGCCCATAATATTTCTGAAGACATTCATTGATAGTGTATCACGTTTGGGTATAAGAGCAAGAGAAAATTCACAACTAGGGAGATTTTCCGACCTGGGCCGGTTCACCCCCTTCCTTAGGCAACCTGGTGGTCCCTCCACTCCCGGAGGGTCACCATATTGATGCCTAACTTAGTGTGACACCCGATCAGCATAGCACACTACAGCCCAGAACTCCTGGGCTATTTTGATTTTCTGCATCCGGATTTCCCTCTTGTCACAATTCCACCCAGCAGACCAGACTATCACAGCCCGGATCATTGATAGCCACCCTCCAGCAGTTTTTTTTTTTTCAAATCCGCCCAGGTATGCTGAACCAGAGACTCTCAGACATGGGGGCAGAGCTGCTACTTGCTCTCCCTGTGCCCAGCTGCTCGTGAGGTGCCCGGGAGGCATGGCGGGTTCTAGCCCTGGCCTGCCACCCCAGCTGAGCCTCACAACAAGCCAGACCACCCTCCCCTACTCCATGGGGCCCGCCATTTTCCACATCCAGACTTCCCTCTCATCACAACTCCACCCAGCAGACCAGACTATCACAGCCCGGATCATCGACTCCCACCCTGCAGCAGTTTTTTTTTTTCAATCCGCCCAGGTATGCTGAATCAGAGACTCTCAGACATGGGGCAGAGCTGCTACTTGCTCTCCCCGTGCCCAGCTGCTTGTGAGGTGCCCGGGAGGCATGGCGGGGTCTAGCCCTGGCCTGCCACCCCAGCACAGCCTCACAACAAGCCAGACCACCCTACCCTACTCCATGGGGCCCGCCATTTTCCACATCCGGACTTCCCTCTCGTCACAACTCCACCCAGCAGACCAGCCTATCACAGCCCCGCTCGCACGGCCGCTAGCAGCTGCACGGTTTATCAATAAATGCTTTATTTAGAGGTGACTACAACAGTATGCCACCCGCACGGCAAGCCTGGCAAGCTTGAGTTGTATAGAGGTTATTTAGTATAGTATTTGATATGCCAAATACCAGTAGTAGTATTTGATATGCCAAATACCAGTAACATTTATATTAGGTCATTCCCGTGACCTAATACAATTGTTTGAGGCTCTTTATGTTCCTGGAGCAAGCGGATGCCTTTGGGTTCTACTAGCTTGAGACAGGACATATGGAGATATTACTGGTGCCCACTCTAGCAAATAGATGATTAATGGGAAAATAGTGATAGTGATAGGAGATTTTAGGCTTTGTCAATTAATTAGTGCCCTTATATTTTCTGCAGAATAAAAGAATATGTTAAATGAAAAGTATAAGTCAATGTATTTATTTACTTATGCTTGAAATACTCTGCAAGTTAAAGGGAAAATATGACAGAATTTGAGTATTGAAGCACTGAAAATAATTATTACTAGATATTTGAAAACTTTCAAAGAAGACGTAGGGATGAAAGGGACTAAAGAAGTGTTTATACTATTGGAATTTATTAATAAAATTATTTCTCAGTAAAATTCCACCTAAGGCACTGTGGTTTGCATTCAGGATTGAAATTCTGAGATAGCTCTTATAAAAATTAAGATGCTTTACTGAATTCTGATGGGCATAGCAGCATGACTGAGACAAAATAGTTTAGGGAAAAATAACCTCTATACAACTTTTACATATCTCTTATATATCTTGATTAATGTCTGTGGTTTTATGGGATAAAAAATATTACCCCATATTTTTGTTTGTTCATTTTTGGGCCATACTAGTGGTGCTTAGCACTTACTGGCTCTGCTCAGGGCTATTGGCAGGGCTTAGGGACATATGGGGTGCCTAGAGTTGAACCCATGTTCTCTGCATGCAAGACAAGCACCCTCCCTGCTCTACTATCTCTCCAGCCCTATATGTTAAAACTTTTCCAAATTCTTAGTTTCTTTTTATTTACACAAAACTGGACAGTTATATTTTCATTTGGAACTCAAATATGTATATAACATCTTACTAAAAACATTGATACTATTCCTGGAGCAAGCAGATGCCATTAGGCTACACTGGCATGTGGCAGGGTCAAATGGAAACGCTTACTCTCGCCTGCTTGAGCAAATCAACGAATAACAGGATGTCAAGTGATAATATAATCAAGTGAATATTTTAGCAATTGTGATAACCAAAGTTTTAATTAAATATTTTATAAAAGACCTGAGAACTGTGTATGATCTTAATATTCTGCCAACATCTTTACTAGGATGGTGTTCTCTCACCAGATCCTGTTGCTGTTGGTTCCTAGCAATTTACAGATGCACTTTTTTTCACTTGAATTTGGATTTTGACTGACAGAGACAACTTGCTATAAATGTTATGTATTATAACAATATGACTTGTCACTTGTCTTCCTATTGTATAACGATTATGTTCGAAAGCAGGAAACAATAGGACTTACCAAACAAAATATATGTATTATGTTTGGTAAGTCCTATTGACCAATAAGAGGTTGATATGGAAACTTCATTCTATTACCTGTAGTTGACAGACCTTCCAGTTTCTATAAGTTCCTGTGTTCCCTATAGAATATGTCTGAGACCGTGCTTTTCCTGCAGCTTGTCCTGTTTTTTACACTATTCTGTCTTCTTCCTTATGTTTATCAAAAGCACTTTCAAAGAATCACTCTATGTCGGGCGCTCCGCCGGGTCCCCGACAGTGCCGGGAAGCGAGTTCCCTTCTACCTCCGCCGGCGAGGAATGGATGAACACTCAGGAATCCGATGCAGTTTTAAAAGGCTTTACTTATTACAGGTTCAGGCATACAAATCAGCAAAAAGGAAAAACCCGATGCTTAGGATTCCAGGCTAGAACCCCAGCCACGTGTAGGCCAAGATGGCGACCACCACGTGTAAAAACTTCCAAGGGGAATAAACGCTCACAAGGCGAGATCCCACAGGGAAGAAGACAGGGAGAGCAGGGAACAGGCTAGTTTATCCCCCCCCCCGCCCTGCAACTCAGACCTTCCTCCCATTGTTATGGAAAGCAGGGAGGGTCCAATGCCCTTAGGTAATCCCTCCCTGCATCTCACTTAGGGCCTTTACTGTGCTAATGTTTTGAGCCGGAATGCCTTTGAAATGTAGAGAAGGGGGTTTCTGAGATGGCATGTCACTGTACCAAAGATCAACACCAATGCCAGTTAAATATTTCTCCAAGCCTTCACAAGTCTCCTCTACTTCATTGTAGTTTTATATTTTATCAGGGAGCCATGCTTGTTTGTTTGGAAGCAAACAGCATTTCTCTCTGGTCTAATTACTTAGGTGTCCTACGTGGCCAGGCTAATATGCTGGTAAGATCTAGCTAGTCCCACGATGATTGTGATAGCATGGGAGAATATTTATACCAGCTAGTACAGCATACATGGTCAGATAAACTGCCACATTTAGACTACCCCCTTATCTACGGAGTGATTTGCGGGAAGCAATCCAGAGCAGATGCAGCGGCCCTTAGGAGTCCTGCAACAACTCTTAAAGTTAGAATAATTTTAATTTTCACCTTTCATCTCATTACTATAGTTTAGGCCACATAATATGAACAATAATATCAATGTCTATGGTTTTCATGTATATCATTACTGCGCCTCACCCATCATCAATATACCAAATACCAGCAACCATTGTCTTTACGTTCCATTTAGTCCATCTTTTCCTCCCACCTCTTTTCCCTTGCTTGATAAACCATGACCAGGGATTATCACTCTCCAATACTGTCTATTTCCTTGAGTCAGACTACTTAATTTTACTCATGGCTCTGTGCTCAGAGATCACTTTTGGCAGTGCTCAGGGGTGAGGGGACCATATATGGTTCCAGGGATTGGACCTGGTTTGGCCACAGGTAAGGCAAGCACCATACCTACTATACTTTCTTTCCACCCTCAATTTTTCTTGGAGTGACAAAAAAATAGGAGAAAAGAATAAAAATAGTGGATGCTTGTTTATAGTTTCAGCATTTATAATTGTTGACTACAAAACAGCAGAATGAACTTTCAAATCAAACATGGAAATTTTTTCCCATAGTGTTCTGGCATCAAACAAACATACTGCCCTTTTCTGAAAAAGGTGAATTTTGCTAGTCATTTTGAAACCAAGCTGCACATTCTGGTATGCATTATCATTTGCCCCTGGACAGGGTCAGGCATTCTGTGATATCAGACAGTCAATTTCAAGCATTGTTGGATTCATAAAGTGTGCCACTAATATGGCAACAGAAGCCTCAGTCAAGGCAGGTGACACAGGATGGTTGGGCTTCTCTTGGCAATTCTACATGCAGGACAAAGCCAGATGCCAAGCTGTTTATCCGTCTGCTGCCTACTCTACTCTGATTAGCTATACAGGGAGTAACACCTGTTGATTTTGAAAGCGAGCATAATATCTTTTTTGAAGTCCAGCATTTATTCAAATTATAAGATAACTGACATTTAATATAGTTTTTTTATGTCAAAAACAATATAGTTTTTTTGTTATGTCAAAGTGCTATCAAGCAATTCCTTCTTCAATTTTAGGGAAAAGCAGTTTTTTTCAATATATATTTGGATAATATATGAGTAGGCTAAACTGAAGTCAGTCAAGAGAACTTTATAAGACTCACCATAATTATACTTATATATAACATTTGTACTATATACATACTATATGTAGTATATCTTCATAGTCTAGTATGGTTTTTCTTATCCCCTTAATAATATGACTCTAATAAAAATATTGATAGCTATCAAATACTTTTTTAAAAATAAGTAATATCAATTATAATGTGTACATCCATTTGTCAAAATTTTATGTAGGAATGAAGAGTAGGGATACGAAAATTATATGACTGTATATGAGACATTTTTAAAGCACTTAGTAAAAAAAAACACAGTCCATAATTTTAATATTGATTGATTTAGAGTAGTGGGATTACTAATTATTTAAAAAATTAATTATTGTGTTCTCTTCATGAAAAATGCCTTTCAAACTTACAATCGATGTACTTATTTTTATGAAATTTTTATTACTTAACCAGATTGATCAAATTTAGAATCATCTTGGTAAATGAAACAAAGAGAGTAGTGGAGAGGAGTAGATAGATTACTTTATCCATGCAAGACCCAAATATAAAGCTTATTAGGTGTTAGCAAACTCAAAGAATACAACCAGTTGCTAATTCCTGTGGTCAGTAATGTAACATTCATAATACCAGGAATTTTAATTACCTGAACACCTTTAAAAATGATGTGATTCTATTCATGTTCTCTAGCAAAATATATTACTTGAATACCTTAGGCAGTAGTTTCTTACACAACAACCATTCCCTCAGAATTTTGACTTAATGCTGCTCATTACTAAAGGTATAGTTGACCTTTTGCAAGTTATAGAAGTGAAAATGGTTTGTTCATTCTGTTTATCAATGATTAGCATAGAAATGGTCCTTTGAAATAATTTGAGCTACAGAGTAAAAGGAAAAGCTTTCAGAAGGCTCCTGGAAGGCTGGTCTGAATACTCAGGGGTATTTGGAAATGAATTTATTTTTTCTAAATGGTGTCCTGTGGTACAAATGCCCAAACAGCAGAAGATTTAGCAGTTGCAGATACAACTCATAAAAGAGTATAGAATTGAATTTCACAAGTCAAACTAACACACTGTTTTTGTTCTTTCAAGTAAGTGAGCCAGCTACTTAAATTAGATCATTTGTTACTTGCTGTCGAACCATACTAGTAGGTATACCATAGAATATTTGGTATTTTTAATTGTCTTATGTGTAAATTATATTTTTTGAGCTTAATCAACCTTTAAAAAGATAGTGAATTAATACAGATTCATTATATAAAAGCTGAAGAATGCAAAAGATAAAGTTACATAAATTGGACTTGGACTTTCAAAAAGTGAAGTCGATAATAACTAATCCTATATAGAGTCTGTTAAAATCCAATGTCTTCCTATTTATATCTCATTGTTTACCAACAATAGCTCAAAATCACTTTTGTTAAAACATAAAAAGTCACATCTAATTATTCAAACTTTCTTAGAAGTCAAGAAAATAACACATCCCTGTAAATATTAGCAGTTTTGTTGTATCTAATTCTTAATGTATCATGAATGACTTTTTGATGAAAGTTTGTTGTTAGTATAAAGAATAGTCAAACATTATTTTCAATGTTTCATCTCTAGATAGCCCAGCCCATGACGGATTGGGCTGGAAGTTTTGGTGGGCTTCTATGTATAAAATGAGCTAGGAGAAAGGAGAAAGGACTCTGTCCATTTTGGCTCCTCTCTGTTCTCTGCCTCTACTCTCCGTTCTCTTCCCTGTTAAGCCTTAGCACATGGTAGTGGCCATCTTCGTCTAGGATTCTAAACCTACATGTGACTGAGGGTCAGCTATGAACCTAAAGTCCGGGGTTTTCCTGTTACTGAATTGTATACCAGAACCTGTGAGAGTAAAGCCTTTTAAAACTGCACTGGACTCCCGAGTTCTCATCCATTCTCCACCAGCTTTGGAGGTAGAAGAGAACTTGTTCCCTGATATCATTGGGGACCCCAGTGGCTCTCTGATTCTGAGCTCAGCAATTATTTCTAGAGATGTGCCCTTTCTGCAGGTGTCCCTGGGTGGGCTTGGTTCTGTGCAGCTGCATAACCAATGATGAAGTGGGCAGAAGGGTTGGTACTGTTTAAACCGCCAGCTCTAGGGGGTTTGGACTGACCAGGCAGATCTTAAAAAGTTAATAGTAGTCTAGCAAGTGTTTCCCTTTTTCAAAAGTCCACTTAGTTGCACAGAGATTGATAATATTACCTCCCCATGAGATTCAGGAACTAGAAGTCCAAGATGCACCTTAATTCCTTTAAAATTCAGCTAATTGTTCCCCAGAATTAAACACATACTACCTGGGGAGCAGGTCCTTTTATCACTGTTTTTAGCATATAAGGCTCTTGAATTGGGCATATTGTGATGATCTTAGGGCAGAGAATATCTAAACTACCATTGCTTGATGGGGTGGAATGGAGAGTATTTATTGATTGCAATTCTGAGGAATCTGATTGGGAGGATATGGGCAGGTAGGATGAGCGAGAGTGCCCCTGGGTTTAGCTGGGCCTGGGGCTGTCCCCTACCCAGTTTCCCACATCTGGGGAGGCATAGCTGTTATTTGAGCCTGCAGAGCTTATGGAACCTGGAAAGGGTTCCATATCACATTCCCAAAAAGGGATTATTGAGATGCTGTCCTGTATTAATAATTCTAGGAGGAGCTCAGCAATTTCTAGAGATGTGCCCTTTCTGCAATTATCACTGTATCACTGTCTTCCCATTGTTCATTGATTTGCTCGAGTGGGCACCAGTAACATCTCCATACTCCGCAATTATAAAAAATAATTTGTCCTGGTGAAGCTTGAGGCTGACTTTTCTTCTGATTACAACAATCTCTGGCCCAATGCTTCCCTTCCCATACCTTGGGCAATATGTAGATGGGACCATGCGAAGGGTGGGGTTGAGCTTAGCATAGTTCCTCTACCGTATTGTTCACTCCTGTTTCTCCTTTGAGGATTGTTTCTTCCCCAGAAGCTGTTTGATCTCTCCCTTCTCTCCTGATCCTCAGGTTGAATGGCATAGGCCCCTATATTATTATGTGTTCCATGGGAGGCCGAGCCTACATTTCTACAGGTCTTTAGATACCCCACGAGGTCTTCCTTTTCCTTAATGTTACATAGTATGGCCCGACAACTTTGATTAGTGCTCTCATATGCTAGAGTTTGTTCTAAAATTCGTTAATTGGATAGATCTTGAACCTGTCTGCAGATTATCTCAGTTAATCTTCCAATTCAATGTAGGGTTCATTAGGACCCAGGTAGATTTTTGCACAGTTCCCCTGGTTGTATTCTGGGTTGGTATCTATCTTTTCTCATGCTTTTAATGCTGTATCCCAAATACATTTTAAAGTAGTGTGAGGTAATGTTATTTGCTATTTTTTTTTTGCCATTCTCCTTCACCTTTCAACCTGACAAGAGTTATATTATTGCCAGAGGCTGTGTTTTTTAAAGTGTGAATTTTCTTGTTAATCTCATCTGCATACCACATTCACCATTGTAGGAACTGTGATTGGTTTCGACAAGTCCGGGTCACCATTGGAAAGTCTGAGAGAACCCAGACCTCCTCTTCTCTCCAGTTAGCTAAGTATTTTATAGAATAAGGGTCTGCTACTCCAAATTTGTCATAGCCTTTTTGAACAGGGTTATTGACTCAATTTCTATCATTTTGTAAATCAGTTTTTCATTATCTTTAGATTGGTTATGAGAAGGGCTGCGAAAGCTCCTGGGGCTTTGCTCTCTGACTATTATTAAATTGGACACAGGAGGAACTTCAAGGCTCTAGAGGCCAGGATGGGCTCAGGGAAATAATCTGTTCCTCCCCTTCGTCCTCATCAGAGCTCATAAGAGTTCTGGGGAAGCCTTCAAATTGAGCATCCGTCTCCCTCAGAGGGGCATCCTCCCCTTCGGAGGTATCAACTCCAGGGAGACTTTCAGATTGAGAGTGCTCCTCCTCTGGATGTTCCTTTGCCTCCTCTAAGTTATCAGCCACATTAGAATTCTTTTTTCGGTTGAGGGCATTTTTTTGCTGCAAATGTATACACCATTTTTATGCCTGGGGTTTTGGGGCGTGTTTGCAAACAGTTTTTAGTTGGAGCACGCCTCACTATCGGGTATGTACTGCTTCCAGATCAGTAAATCATGAAATCAGAAATCTCTGTGCTTAACATATCGATTTCTTGATTAATTTTTTTTAAACTTCACATATATTTCTTCTTTCTGTTCATTTAATCTTATATCTAACCTCCAGATCTCCTCTTCCTGTCCTTCAATTCTAACTCTCTGTTGATTTCTCCCTCTAAAATAGCATTTATTTTGCTGATTTCCTTTGTCTGCTTTTCAGATTTTCTTCAAATTTTAAATTCTGTTTAATGATTTTGCTTTCATGTTTCTCTAATGAGCAGGGCTGTGATAGGCTGGTCTGCTGGGTGGAGTTCTGATGAGAGGGAAGTCCGGATGTGGAAAAATGGAGACCCTCATGAAATGTGGAGTCATCTGGCTTGTTGCGAGGCTCTGCTGGGGTGGTGGGCCAGGGCTAGAACCCGCCAAACCTCCTGGGTGCCTCTTGAGCAGCTGGGCACAGGAGGCCAGTAGCAGCTCTGCCCCATGTCTGTGAGTCTCTGGGTCCGACATCACACAAACCACAGAAATTCAAAAGATCATCAGAGATTACTATGAGTGTCTATATGCGATGAAACAAGAGAACCTAGAAGAAATGGACAAATTCCTGTATTCCTATAGCCTCTCAAGGCTGCAACAAGATTTGTAATACCTCAGCAATCTTATCACCATTGAGGAGATGGAATTGGTAATCAAAAGTCTCCCCAAACACAAAAACCAAGGTCCAGATGGATTCACCGGTGAATTCTACCAAACCTTTAAAGAGGACCTACTCCCCAATACTTTTCAGCCCGGCTCATCGAGATCCACTGTGCAGCAGTCTTTTTTTAAATCCGGCTCAGTATGCTGATCCAGAGACTCACAGATATGGGGAAGAGCTGCTACTGGCTCTCCCTGTGCCCAGCCACTGATGAGGCACCCAGGAGGGGATGGCGGATTCTAGCCCTGGTCCGCCACCCCAGTAGAGCCTCACAACAAGCCAGATGACCCCCACTCAATGAGGGCCTCCATTTTCCACACCTGGACTTCCCTCTCATCAGAACTCCACCCAGCAGACCAGTCTATCACAGCCCAGCTCATCGAGATCCACTGTGCAGCAGTCTTTTTAAATCTGGCTCAGGTATCCTGATCCAGAGACTCACAGACATGGGGCAGAGCTGCTACTGGCTCTACCTATGCCTAGCTGCTCACAAGGCCCCCGGGAGGGATGGTGGGTTCTAGCCTTGGCCCGCCACCCCAGCAGAGCCTTGCAACAAGCCAGATGATCCCCCCATTTCATGAGGGCCTCCATTTTCCACATCTGGACTTCCCTCTTGTCAGAACTCCACCCAGAAGACCAGCCTATCACAGCCCGGCTCACGCAGCCACTTGCGGCAGTGCAGTTCATCAATAAATCCTGGATTTAGAGATGACTATAAGAATATGCTACCCGCATGGCAGAGCCTGGCAAGGTACCCGTGTCGTATTTGATATGCCAAATACCAATAGCAATTTTAGACCTCATTCCCATGACCTGATAAAATGGTTGAGGCTCTTTATGTTCCTGGAGCAAGCAGGTGCCCTTGGGCTCTACTAGCATGAGACAGGACATATGGAGAGGTTACTGGTGCCCGCTTCAGCCAATTGATGATGAATGGGAAGATAGCGATACAGTGATACAGTGATTTTTCTAATATTTCTTCAAATTTTAAATCCTATTTAATACTTTTACTTTCTTGTTCCTATAACTTTTCTTCAAATTTTAAATTCTGTTTAATAATTTTACTTTCCCATTCCTCTAATTTTTTCTTCAAATTTTAAATTCTGTTTAATAATTTTACTTTTCTGTTCCTCTAATTTCTCTTTTATCCTCAAACTTTAAAATCTGTTTACCAGATTTAATTTTGTGTTCTCAATTATTTCTTTAACTGCTAAATAAATGTCATCCGTTAACATTGCATTCAATCAAGGGAAAGAAATAAAGAATCTGCCATGGAGGAGGCTGGGGAGTGGGGAGGGAACCGGGGACATTGGTGGTGGGAGATGGGCACTGGTGGAGGGATGGGTGCTGGAACACTGTATGACCAAAACCCAAATATAAACTTTTTAATTGTATATCTTTGTAAATGTAATAAAAAACATTGCATTCAATCTACTATATTACTCTCTTTATCAAGTTTTGCCTTTATGGAGAGGTACAATCTAATAATCATAAGGCCCACAATCTAATAATCATAAGGCCCTTATGATTATTAGTGAAAAATGATTATTTTACTAATACTCTTTTACTATGAGGATTAGTAAGAGAGGAAGAGAGTAGTTCTCAAAAAAGGACTTCATTAACTGTGCTATGTATGTTCCTGCCCCAATAGAAGATGCAACATAACTATACCACAGAAAGGCATCACTTTTACTCAAGGTGTCATTCTACTGTTTGGAGGCAGATGATGTCTGTCTGATGATGATCAGACCCATATGATGATATTTGTGCCCACCCAGGGATGACAGTTCTGAACTTAAAGGTAGTGTAATCATGTAGCTTATTGGGAGGGTGCAGCAACTGGAAGGTGCCTATAATGTGCAGTGGATTTAGAGCTGATATTGGAATTACCTGACCAAAACAGTTAAGAAGGACCTTTGTTATTTATATGTGATGAGAACCCTTCCAGTTCCCTCTCTTACTATTGTTGTTAGAAGATTCATTCCATGCAATTTAGTTGGCATTGACTCCTCTTCCAGGTAAGAAGTAGAGGAATATGACCTCATTCAAAATTTTCCCCTATTTCCTGACCACAGTTGCATAAAGGTTCCCAAAAGGATCCTCTCAAGACTGTTCCAGGCACTGCATGATGAAGGAGGTTATCATTGGTCTTATCTGTAACCAAAGTAGAATTTTAGAAATAGAAAATATTTTTACTTTTATGAATCATAATTTATCCTCCATTTACAATAAGCTTTAGGTGTTTCCCCCACAATTTGAAAATCAGCTGAATATTTATGCTGTTAAACTATAAGAGAATAATTTTCTATCTTATCCAGGGAGTGAAGGAAATAATAGGTTTCTCTGTGACAGAGCTAAAAATAAAACAGTGTAGGCATTTATCGCTAATGATTATTTTTTTTCTTGATGTGAGAAGAGAATGGAAAGAATTTGGAGGTAAATGTACTCCTTTCAGTTTTCTCTCATGAGCCATTTCTGGGTAGGTGCTGGAAGTGAACTTAATGATTCAGAAATGGCCACGTCATTCATTTATATTAAGAGTGAATTAGGAGTGTCGCTAATTTCTACCTTATGAATCAAAACTCCCAGTAATCAGTGTGTTTAGCTCTTTGAAGACTATAGATTTTTCTATTTGTATTAGACTTGAATTGGTTAAAAAAAGGCAATATGAATATTACCCTTTTCTATACACAGAACAAGTCTTATTTATGTTCACATTTTCTGTCATGAAATTGTTGATACTTGTTTCATTAGAAAAATTATGGTAACATTTGGTAAGAAAGGTTTTTTTTATAACCAAGAGAAAAATCAAAATTCCCCAAAACAAAAACTCTCATCAGAATTTGGAATAAATGTTTATAACTATAAATGAAATAAATATTTACAATTGATTTAGAATAAAGCATTTCTAGTGCATAATATAGTTCTGTTGGCAGATCATAATGTCCAGAGAGTGACTTTTGTTTCACTTAGTCTTACAGCAATTACTCAGGGATTGGAATTGTGCTGGAATTGTTCTGTTTATTGCACCTTTTGGATAGGCAACCACCACATATTTTATGTAGTTGGAGACAGGTCTGAAGAAAGGATCATTGCCTAAACTGGGTGGTATCATTATCAGTAAGGAAACTTGTAATGATCTGAGGTTATGAAACACATTTTCTGCTTTATAGTCCTTTGCTTTATGCAACATACTTTCAAATCCTTCATTTCCTACAAAGTAACTTAATTCCTTGGTTTTTACATTAGCTATTCAAGTATTATTATGATGACAGATGTCAAGGTGAATAATATGATATGCAATAATATGATATGGCAGAAATAAGTATGGGCTTCCTTATCTTAAGGGAATCTGACCACATTCAGATTTGTAGTCTAGATATTCACAATTGATGAAAAGTAGATGTGATAAAGAAGGCCCACTGGGGGACAGAAGGATTGTTCAATGGATTTACCATATACTTAGCATTCAAGAGACCGGTTCAAACCCAAACAATACTTGGTCCCTGAGCACTTCTGGGAGAGACCCCCAAGCAATAATCTAGAAATACCCCCTAACATCTTCTCTCCCTCCAAAATGAGTATGTTTTGTTAGTAACATAGCTAGTGACTATGTTACAAGAAGGACAGATTTTTCAGGACTCAAGGGAGAAGTCATTACAAGAAAGTTGCTATTCTTCTGTGGAGTTTGATGGGGCATAGTTGACTTATCACTTGTATCACTTGTCTTCCTGTTGTTCATCAATTTGCTTGAGCAGGCACCAGTAACATCTCCATATGTTCCTGCCACATGCTAGTGTAGCCCAAGGGCATCTGCTCGCTCCAGGAACATGAAGAGCCTCAAACCATTCCTTCCGGTGTGGGAATGAGGTCTATGATTGTTACTGGTTTTTGGCATATCAAATATGACACGGGTAGCTTGCCAGGCTTTGCCTTGCAGCTGGGATACTCTTGTAGTAGCCTTTCATCTCATGCATTTATTGATGAACCTCAAAGCAGCTGCATGAGATGGGGAAAAATCAGTTTTTCTGCTAGGTAGAGCAATGACGGGCTGTGGATTATCTGGATGTTGAAAATGGTGACCCTCATGGTGTGGGGGGTTCCTCTGGCTTCTTGTGAGGCTCTGCTGGGATGGCGGGCCAGGGATAGAAACTACCTTCCCTCCTGGATGCCTCATGATCAGCTGGGCACAGGGAGAGCCGGTAGCAGCTCTGTCCCTTATATCTGAGTCAACAATAGTTGACTTAAGGAATGGAAAAGAATTAATAAGAAAAAGCTTTGAGAAGAGGGAGATTTCAGGGAGATTTTCTTTATTGGATTTCACAGATTCCCAAGGTGAACACTTTTATGCTTTAATATTTCTGAAAATGGAATATGTCATGCAAATGAGGGTGTGCCATTTCAATTGGCACATTGAAAATTCCTAGTAGATGTGAAGAATATGTATTATAACCAGTGGTATCTTAGAAATATGTTAACTACTTCATGGCATGAGATTGCAATAAGCTTATCTTGCTCCATACAGACTTAAGATATAGAACCAGGGGCCCCAGCGGGTAGGGCATTTGCCTTGCATGAGGTCAACCTGGGTTCTATCCCCAGCATCCCATATGTTCCCCTGAGCACCACCAGGAGCAATTCCTGAGGCAGAGCCAGGAGTAACCCCTGAGCATTGCCAGGTGTGGCCCAAAAAAGCAAAAAAAAAAGATATAGCACCAAAGTTATCACTTCACTTTACTTGTATCACTTGTCTTTCCTTTGTTCATTGATTTGCTTGAGCAGGCACCAGTAACATCTCCATACACTTGCAAGCAAGTGTAGCCCAAGGGCATTTGCTTGCTCGAGGAACAGGAAGAACCTCAAATCATTTATTTAGGTCATGGGAATGAGGTCCATAATTGTTACTGGTTTTGGCATATCAAATGCAACATAGGTAGCTTGCCAGGCTATGTCTTGTAGGTGGTATACTCTCAGTAGAAGGCTCTCATCTTGAGCATTTACTGATGAAACTCAATGGGGAAAGATCAAGTTTTCTCTTGGGAGGCTGTCTGAGGATCTGTGGAATCTGGATGATGAGGATGTTAAGAATAATTGACCTCATGGTGTGTGGGTTCCTCTGACTTTTTGCTAGGCTCACTGGGATGACTGGTCACGGATAGAACCTGCCTAGAACTGTATACAGTGTATAAATGTGAAAGATCCATGGGAAGGACCTGATACTAACATCCAATATTATCTAAGATTGTCGTGCAGCCATGGAGCAGCAGCATGTTATGGAGTTGTTGGTCTGGCGTGTCTCTCTTCTGGGGTTGCTGGCATGGAGTTGGAGTAAAGGGGTGGAAGTGGAATCAAAGTTATACCTTTTTAAAAGATGTTTCATAAACTGTTTATAATATATAATCATACTTATTCTCTCTATAATTCCAAGTATAGCTCAGTTCTTGACATCACTACTTCACTGATTACTGATCAGACTGTACTCTCCAACATCACTTAATCACTTAACTTGAATCCCGTTATTCATCGATTTGCTCGAGCGGGCGCCAGTAACATATCCATTGGATCCTATCACGTGCCAATGTAGCCCAATGGCATCTGGTTGATTCAGGAATATGAAGAGCCTCAAACCGTTCCTTCAGGGTCTTTACAAGGAAGTCTGACCATCTTGTAGGTGGGCGGTCCCGTGAACTTTTGACATCCCGTGGGATCCAGTCGGTAATGGATCTAGTCCAGCGGTTGTCTCCAAATCGCATTACATGTCCAGCCCATCTGATTTTCGATGCCTTGGCAAACGAGACAGCATCCCTGATTCTGGAATAGTGACGGAGGTCAGAACTCCGGATTCCTTCTCTCACTTGAGTGAGGCGTGATATTCCAAGCATAGCTCTTTCGATTCCTCTCTGGGAGACCCGAATAGCATTCTCATCCTGCTTTCGTAGGGGCCTAGGTCTCTGAGGCGTATGTTAATGCAGGGAGAATGGTGGAGTCAAAGAGATGTGCCCGGAACCAGAGGTTCTTTGTCCTTTTAGCTATTTCTTCGATGCCTTTGAAGGCATTCCATGCCGCTCTCTTCCTCCTGTGCAGCTCAGGTTTTAGGTCATTCATCATGCTGATTTCTTGACCTAGGTACACATAACTGCTGCATTCAGAGATGTTTGTTCCATTGAGAGTGAATGGGGCCTCAGGAACTAGTTCATTCTTCATAAACATAGTTTTCTTTAGATTCAGCTGTAGACCTATCTTTCCACATTCTCGGTCAAAGTCAGCCAGCATTTGTGCCGCTTGGCTAATGTTTGGTGTTATTAGAATGATGTCATCAGCGGCGGAGGTGGTGTAGTTGCCGACCATCTATCTTCACTCCCATTCCTTCCCATTCTAATTGTCGCATGATGTTCTCGAGGGTGGCGCTGAAGAGTTTTGGTGAAATGGTATCACCCTGCCGAACCCCTCTTTTGACATTAATGATCACTTCTTTGTAGAATGGTGAGATCCTGGTGGTAAATCCGTAATACAGCTCACGAAGGATCTTGATGTATTGGGTTTGAACACCCTGTTAGGCTAGGGCTTCGATGACTACTTCAGTCTCCACAGAATCAAAGGCTTTCTGTAAATCAACATGAGACAGAGCAGCATCTTGTACTCCCTACAAAACTCAATGAGCTTGGTTACCATGTGGATATGGTTGATTGTGCTGAATCCTTTCCGGAAGCCTGCTTGCTCGCATGGTTATCCTTCATCTAGTGTTCTGCTAATCCTGTTCAGGATGACTCGCGTAAACAGCTTGTAGATGACAGACAACAGGCAGATGGGGCGATAGTTGCCAATGTCGTGAATGTCTCCCTTCTTGAACAGTAGAACTGTTCAGCTGGTTTTCCATTGGGAGGGCACCTTGCATTCGGACAGGTAGCGTGTGAAGAGCCGAGCTAGTGTATTGATGAGTACTGAAGGCAGATTCTTCAGGTGTTCGGGTCTGACTTTGTCTGGGCCTGGTGCTGTTCCCTTCTTTACTGATGAGATGGCATGTCGGATTTCAGAAGGGAGAACGTTGAAAATGATATATCCATCCTGTGGAATTTGGTATGTGGGCAGGTGGATGTGGCTATCAAAGAGATTTGGGTAGAAGTCCTGGATAATCTTCTCCATTGCCTTTCTGGAAGATGTGGTAGATCCATCAGGGCATCGGAGGGCAGTCATCTTGGTCTTATAGTTGGCAAAGGACAGGCGGGCAGTGCGAATGCTTTTCCCGGCTTCTGCTGCATCTTCCAGTATTTCTGCTCTTCTGTCTTTGAGGTCTTCTTTTATTGCTTCTCTGCACTGTTTAGCAAGCTTGGATGTTAGCATTTGGTCTCCTGAGGCTCGCGCCTTGCCACGTTGGCGAATGAGCTTGAGAGTTTCTGAAGACAGGCGTCCTTTTGTGTCTTTCTCTCTCTCAGCATTCTTCGCACAATCATGGAGGTGCTGAACCAGTCGGTTGTATTCTTCATCGATGTCATCAATGATGGTATCTTCCCATGTTGCTGCAATGGTGCCAAAGAGTTCCCAGTTGGTGGTCGTTCTGGGAGTTCTCTTCTTAAACTTTGCAGCCTTTTCTCCC